>JAOPUI010000092.1:1810624-1821056 GCA_027123135.1 Urophycis floridana | reverse complement strand
GGGCGCCCCGCAGGGTGCCCCAGCACCTCTGGGTCGTGCACGGCACCGCCACGCGGCCCCTCGTGAGGGTCAACCCCATGGTCAGAGGTCACCCGCAGCACCCGGCCCCCCCCCCCCCCCATGTTGTCTGAGGAGCGCGCCGATTACCATTTCAGGAGCAGCTGTTTTTTACTGTTCCTGTTTGGGTCCAATCAAACTGTTGCAGACAGATGATGACTTATGAAGTAGTATTTTTATCGTGCGTGTGTGTGTGTGTTCCTGTGTGTGCGTTCCAGTGGGAGGTGCCCCCAGACTACATCAACGTGATCATGGGCATCAAAGACCACCTGACTAAAGACCTGGTCTACATACTGATGGCCAAGGGTCTCCACTGTATCACCATAAAGGTCCGCTTAAGCTCTGCCCTTCCTCAGTTCCAGCTCGATGTCGTGGTTACAATGTTCTACAACTGTTTTGAAATTGATTCAAGATGGATAGTGGTTTGGGTGTTTGACTCCCTCACCGAATAGGTCTGGGTGCCATCCCTTGTCCACATTCTACCTGTAAGATGGATGTCACATCGACAGCCACTGCCGCTCTGCGTTCTCATCCCATGATGCATTGCGTCCCCTCTCCCCAGGACTTCGGCCACGCCCGGCAGCTGTTTTCCGCCTGCCTGGAGCTGGTGACGGAGTTCTCCCCACGGCTGCGCCAGGTGATGCTGAACGAGATGCTGCTGCTGGAGGTGCGCGCCCACGAGACCCTGGCCGCCGAGGGCTGCCGCGACAGACCCCCCTCGGACCTGGTGAGCCGGGTCCGGGGCTACCTGGAGATGAGGATCCACGGTGAGGCCGGGCGCCGTGCCGCGCCGCCGCCGCCGGCCATCTTCGGACGCCGCCCCAAAGCTTTGACTTCATTTGCGTCGGTTGCGCTCGATGTGGACGTTCTGTCTCGACACTGACCCTCTCCCCCTGCCTCACCCCCTCTCCCCCCCTCAGACCTCCCCCTGAGGCAGGTGGTGGGGGAGGAGTGCGTGGCCTTCATGCTGAACTGGCGGGAGAACGACTACCTCACGCTGCAGGTGCCCCCGCCGCTGGTCCAGACCAACCCCTACATCAAGGTGAGGGTCCCCCCGGCCTCCAGCCTGGACCCAGTGTAGGCCAGGAGGCACTGGCTGAGACTGTGGTGCTCCTGTTTTGATTGTACAGTGGCGTTGGGGTGTTGACAACGTGGTTCAAACCAGGAGTTTTCTTTGACACTTTTTAAGGAGGGACCGTTTGTTCTTATTCCTGTGGGATTCAGTGTTGAATCTGAATCCTGTTTTTTTTTTTTTTTATATCCAATATATTGCTATTCAAAGTTGAATTGTGATGTTCTTGTGTGGAATATTTAATTCAGCTTTTTTCAAGTATAACAAATTAAAAAAAAAAAGTTTCTTTAGGCTAAATCGCATTGCAGGAAAAAAGTAAATCTCAAATCTAATCGTGATCAGAAACGTACATTGGGTCACTTTCAGCAAGGCGGCCCGGGTCACGGTGCAGGTGGTCTGAATGTCCTCCGTCCTACTCTTACCCCTCCCTCACCTCCCCACCTCCCTCCAGCTGGGCCAGCTGCTGGCCTCCACCTGCAAGGAGCTCCCGGGCCCCAAGGAGAGCCGGCGCACGGCCAAGGAGCTGTGGGAGGCGGTGGTGCAGATCTGCAGCATGTCGGTGCAGCACAAGAGGAGCAGCGACGGCCGCATGGGCCTCATCAAGCACCGGGAGTCCAGCATGGGCATCCTGCAGAGGTTCGGGCTGTTCGGGGGGTTTACGGGGACATTGGTCCGGGCTGTTGGGGGTTAACAGGGACATTGGTCCGGGCTGTTTGGGGGTTAACGGGGACATTGAACCGGGCTGTTGGGGTTTACGGGGACATTGGTCCGGATTTGAACGGAGTGGAGTGTGTTCTCGTGGTCGATTGGTTGATGGGTTTGATTGATTTGATTGCCTGCTCCATGTAAGCATGTGATGGTTAATGGTTAATCTAGCAATTGCAATGATTGAAACTTGTTCTGGGGACTTTCTTACTGTATTAGCAGCAATGAAATGTTTCACCTTCTCATGACAAATCTACTCTTTGTAAGTTGCTTTGGATAAAAGCATCTGCTAAATGCCCAAAATGTAGATGTAAATGATAGCCAGGGTGGTGCACAATAAGCAAACAATCTGCCGTCCTAAGTACTTGTGTTTGTTTTTTAGGAGCAAGTTCATCACTTTCATCAAGAAGCTGAGGGTGAGTACAGAGTCCCCTCAGGAGACGCGCGTTTGTTTTGTTGCTCACGGTTACCGCCGGCGCCGCGGCGTTGCCCTCAAAACCTCACGGTGCTCTGCTGGACTCTTGACAGGAGCCCCTGGTGCTGACCGCCCTCATCTCGCTGTTCGTCAGGCTCCACAGCATCGTGCGGGTGAGTCACGGCCCCGTCTCTCTCGCTTCCCCTTCGTTGGTTGCCACAGTAACCAAGATGGCCGACTCAGGAGTGATGCTGCGCAGCAGAAGTCCTTCTCACTAGCTGAAACCGCTCTGATTGACCCGACTGCCGCAATAAGCCTTTTTTCTGGCGTTTCTCTAGACTTGTATGTCATATCTCTTACCCAGGTATGACATTGTTATTCGCATGTTAGGTGTTCAGTGTTCTGCTGGTGGTGTTCAACCTGTTTGCTGTTTCTCTGTTTTTTTTAAGGATGATATTGTCAATGAAGTCACAGCAGAACACCTGGCCATCTGGCCCTCCACGCTGGCCAAGTAAGACCCCACTTCTACAGTAGTGTTTGCTGCTGTTAGCCAAGTCGTATTCAGGTGTTTCGTATCATAAGTTGTGATGTGTACCTCTTTATTTATCACCAGCACCCATCTGTGTGTATTGACTGATTGAAAGAATACAAATCTGATCCATTTCACCGAATATTAAAAAAGTAACTATCACGGTGTTAAGTGCCCAAAAGCCGTCTCAACCAGTCTCCCTCATGCTGTCCACCTGTCCTCTCCGTCTGTCCGTCTGGTGTGCAGCCTGCAGGCGGTGGATGTGGAGGCTGTGGCGGTGACCGTGAAGGAGCTGGTCTCCTACGCCCTCACCCTCAACCCCAACAACCAGTCCTGGCTCATCACCCAGGCGGACATCTACTTCGGTACGGTAGACGCTCTCCCCCCCCCCCCTGCTACCGCCACCTGGTGGCCTGGGGAGTCCCCACTGCCAGCCGCGAGGTCCCAATGAAATGAACATGCAGCAGGATAGTGTCACCGTGCTCGTTGGGGGGGTGTTTGACTCGAGCCAAAAGGCTCTTGGTTTGAGCCCCAAGGTCCGCAGTCTAGCCTGCATCATCCTTGAGTAAGATTGAGTTTCACTGTAAGTCGTTTGGGATGAAAGCGTCCATGAACCAATGAGGTTTAATACTTGCAGTACAAAGTCCCTCCTCTTCTTTTTTTTTTTTTTTTTTAAATCAATCGTACTTCCTACTGGCTAAGAACAACCGTGCTGCTCTGTGGAGCTCTTGTAAGATGGCCATTGTGAGCACTTCCTGTCCCAAGATGGCTGCTCCTTTGTGACCCTCGTCCTCCTTTTCTTCCGTCTGTCTGCCCAGTGACCAGCCAGTACTCGGCCGCCCTGCACTTCTACTTGCAGGCGGGGGCGGTGTGTTCAGACTTCTTCACCAGGCCGGTTCCCCCCGAGGTCTACACTGACCAGGTAGACCCCCAGCCCTGACCCGGACCCCCCCCCCCACACACACACACACACTAACCTGCCTGTTCACTGACCCGTGCAGAAATCGATTTAATAAACAAATTGTAACCACGGGATGTGCAACAAGATGACATCCTCTTGACGCCTTCCTCTGCAGGTGCTGAAGAGGATGATCAAGTGCTGCTCCATGATGAACTGCCACACTCAGGTCAGGATATTTCCCACAATGCCCCAGTGGTGTCCCTCCAAAATCAGGAAAGATCAAAAAACGACTTGTAACCCACCAGGTTGAAGTACAATAGGATACAGTGTTCTGTTGAACAGTGAATAATCTTTTAGTGATGTTGTGGGTTTGATTTGTGGATGTAGGTTGCCGTTCTCTGCCAGTTCCTCAGAGAAGTGGACTACATGACTGCTTTCAAAGCTCTTCAGGAGCAGAACGGGTACGTCCTATTGAGTAGCTATTGTCCCTACTTAGAATCAATCAGTCTTATCAAATCAATCCCTGTACCGTATCAATACCTGAACTGATGTGTCTTTGGGGCCTTCAGCCACGATGCCATGGACTCCTTCTATGACTACATCTGGGATGTCACCATCCTGGAGTACCTCACACGTATCCTTCCACCTGGGAAACTAGTGCCGTGTGCATGTGGGTGTGGGTGTGTGTGCGTGCGTGTGTGCGTGCGTGCGTGTGTGTGTGTGTGTGTGTGTGTGTGTGCGTGTGACGTCTAGCTGGGAGAGACCAAGGGGACACAACTGGCTGTGGCAGAGCTCCCTAAACTCAAGTGATTTATATGCTAAGCATGAGGAAAAACATGTCTGTGTCAGCAGCTCATCGGTTTCTGTACCTGTAGCTCCTCCCACTCCTCATAAGAAACCACCAGGTTGTTTGACGTTTGTCATTAGCGCCGTGCTGTTTGTCTCCTTCACACCGCGGCCTCCAGACATTCATCACAAGCGCGGGGAGAGTGAGAAGAGACAGATAGCAGTAAGTGACACCTCGACGCGCACCGAACTGTTTACCAAAAAAAAAAATAAATAAAAATCACTCTCGGTTCTCGCGTCGCGCCTGCGGCGTCAACAAGTCCCGAGGGAACCTCGTTAGTCAACACACTGCACGTTGTGGGGCTGCTAGAGACCGCAACCCACAGTCACAGTCCCTCTCTATCGTTCTCACTCACACTCATCCGCCCTCTCCCCCCCCACCCCTCTCCCCTCCCCTCCAACCCCCCCTCCCTCTAGAATAAGGCGATTGGCCAGGCAGAGTTGAACACCAGCAACCCTGAGGAAGTGCTGCAGTTGGCAGCGCAGAAGCGAAAGAAGAGGTTTCTCCAGGCTATGGCTAAGCTCTACTTCTAAAGGACACTCCCAGAGTTTGAAAACTCACAAACCCGCGTGTTTTTCCTATTTTTGTCAAGAGAAAAAAATAAACCCTTTTTTTTTAAGTAAATGCAAGATTGATTCTGGTCTTTCTTCTTTGACGTTGAGATGTCAATTTAACAAAACAAAAAACCCAAAAACATGATTTCTTACTTCCGTCTTAATTTTATCTTGTTATTTTTGCCTCTACTCCAACTGAGCGGACGGTTAAGGAGTGAGAGAGCAGGCTGGACCACCAAGTGGACCCAGACAGACAGACAGACAGACATACTTTAATGATCCCTGAGGGAAATTGCAGACAAGATGGTTTCCATCAGGGCTTTATGAACTATACACACGATACACCCACATGTTTTTAGTCCCAATGTAGTGAACATTCAGAATCCACAGACTTGCGAGATAACCAAATGATTTTAGACTGTAACTGATAGACGCATGAATTGTAGCCTTGCCTTCTACTCTGCAGTCATTATAGTTGATTCCACTGCCTTTTGGCCAGATATCAAAAACACCAACTTAATCGAATATCCACTCCATTTAAATGACTTGCCACACTAAATAATTCCTTGGTCAAATCTGACCAATAAATAATCTATATTGATTCATGTAATAGACATTTTATTTACCAAAAAACACTGGTAGGCCTAAGTAATAACAAGATGTCTGTCAGCCATCGCCTGAGATAAATGGCTAGTGACAGAATTGAGGATGTGTTGCCCAATGGCTACATTGTAGTTTTTTACACTGCGATTGTTGACGTCGTCATAGCATCCAGTTAAATGTCATGCCAGCAAGCAGGCAGATCCGAAGCCAGAAGGGAAACCGCAGCATGCACGGTAGGAAGTAGATAAATAGAAGTGAGTGCATTGTGGAAGGCAACAGTAGGCCGACTGCGTGAAGAGCTGTTCCCCTCAAGACTCTGAAGTCTCCGCAATGAAGTCGATGAGCCGTTGCATTTTGTGTCTCCTGGCAAGCTGTCTTTGTGAAGGTATTTTGCACTGTTGTCTTATTTGTTGGTTTGTTATGATGGATCTATATTTGTAATTATATATTTTCTTGATATTTAGAATTTATAGTTTTGTTTTCAGTGGACACACTTAAAATATTTCAGTTATTAATTATTTCAGTTATTAATTATTACTTACCAATAACATGGTGTTGCCTTAAATAACATGGTGCTGCCTTTAATAACATGGTGCTGCCTTCAATAACATGGTGCTGCCTTCAATAACATGGTGCTGCCTTCAATAACATGGTGCTTCAATAACATGGTGCTGCCTTCAGTAACATGGTGCTGCCTTCAATAACATGGTGCTGCCTTTAATAACATGGTGCTGCTTTCAATAACATGGTGCTGCCTTCAATAACATGGTGCTGCATTAAATAACATGGTGCTGCCTTAAATAACATGGTGCTGCCTTTGATAACATGGTGCTGCCTTCAATAACATGGTGCTGCCTTCAATAACATGGTGCTGCCTTAAATAACATGGTGCTGCCTTCAATGACATGGTGCTGCCTTCAATAACATGGTGCTCCCTTCAATAACATGGTGCTGCCTTAAATAACATGGTGCTTCAATAACATGGTGCTGCCTTAAATAACATGGTGCTGCCTTAAATAACATGGTGCTGCCTTAAATAACATGGTGCTGCCTTAAATAACATGGTTCTGCCTTCAATAACATGGTGCTGCCTTCAATAACATGGTGCTGCCTTAAATAACATTGACATATTGTGAATGTAAGGTGCATCGTTAGGTTTAGTTGTAAATTCATTACATCATGATTGTACTCTGTAACTTCTTCACTGCAGAAATCTTTTTTTCAAAACCACAGAGAGTGTCTCTATACAGCAAACCAGTCTACCCATCTTGATAGTTTTCCTCCCAGGTCAATACTTTTTCTGTATGAATGAATTTGGCTTAGTGGAGAGAGTTGAGACAGTATTTGCAGAGGGCATTACCTAAGAGCTGGAAAGGAAGTGACGTAAAGCCGCCTCTACCTTTTGAACTGCCAAGTGGTTCAAAGCTGTGGATGGGTTGTATTTAGTATAACACATTGTTTCAAATAATGGAGAAGTGATGGCTGCAGTGCAAGTTTGTGTGTATGTTCATGGACTGTTGTGATTAGATGTGACAGAGCTATGGTAGCCTACGTTCTGTGGTTCATGAGACTTACCTCTTCAAATTTCTTGGCTTTATATTGCTCAGCCCCTTTCAGGAAGTTAAGCAGTATGATGTCACAAAGTACGGTGCCCTGGGAGCAGCCAACCAGAGGTACAGAAAGTGGTGTTCATTTCAGGGAATAGATTTGGCTTCGTGCTGCTCTTACGCATGATACCAACAGAGAGTAGGTCAAGAATGAGATCAAGACCTGGATAGGACTGCTAGCCCAGCTTATACTATACCATGTTGTTCCTTGGCACCTTCTGACCCTGTAAATGCCTCATTACTGTTGGATGGGCTTTGCACATATTTATGCATTTATATTCACAAGAGGAAGCTGATTATCACAGTACACAGATTTTTAGACCCGACATTATTACTGTGAAAGGCGGATTTTATCAAACGCTGCTTTACTTAATGTAAAAACATAGAGTAATCTGTCTCTGCCTTTACAGGGTCAAGGAATCAGCTTTGTCGTCACCCCCTAATCAAGATGTGGATAATCAAGTTATCTACGAGCTTTTTATATAACAGTTAGTTAAGACCAAGTCATTTGATCGGACAAGGGGCTACTATGAGTGCAGATATAAAGTATAAGAGCGCTTTTATCTATACGTGTGCTTAGCAGGCATTTCTTATAACCATTGATTAAATTGTGACACTGAGCCCACTGTCTGATAGACAATAAAGTTCAATTTGACTTTGACTTTGATAAATGTTCATGGTACGACGTAGCTGGCCTGTAATAATGTAGCAAGCCAGTGGAAGAAGGAAAATGTTTGTTGCTTGGCAACAGTCCAGTCCCAATCCAACTATAATAATAATAATAATAATAATAATAATTATATAAATGATTAAATAAACAAACAACAAATCATAACATTTTATCCCCAATTACTGTTTTATGAACATATCAATGGGGCTTGTATATCTGTTGGATAAAAGCAATATCACAGTCGAGGTCATGCTGTTGTATAGATTATCAGGACTATCGTGTGATATTGTTTACATGTCAAATCAAGGGGCCAGCTGTGGCCTACAATGGGCCAGCCGGCAGGGTGTTGGTTTGGATGTCATTGATATGAAAACATACTCACCACACCAACGGAGGTGAAGGCTGCCACCATGTTAATGAGTGTTGGGATCATGTTAAACTTCCCAGCCTGTTGAAGAAATACAGTTTGTCT
This sequence comes from Urophycis floridana, assembly GCA_027123135.1. NCBI lineage: Eukaryota > Metazoa > Chordata > Actinopteri > Gadiformes > Phycidae > Urophycis > Urophycis floridana. The sequence continues at coordinate 1,812,624 of JAOPUI010000092.1, read as the reverse complement.
GGATGACAGAATGTGACAGAATGCCTTACAGCTGTTGAGAGATCCTTTTTTTTATATTCAGCGTTAGGGTCAGTGAATATGAATGACAAATAAGATGATGACTTAATCAGGGGGCAGCATCAATCACACGCACACACACACACACGCACGCACGCAGGCACGCACACACACACACACACACACACACACAAACACAAACACACACACACACACACACACACAAACACACACACCCCACTCACATTTCCATTGACCAGCACATCAAACCTGATAGCATAGGCTTTGACTAATGTACGGTAGTCGGTCCCATTGTCCATTTTGTAATACTTGGCAAACCTTAATGTACAAGAGGACACAGTTACAGACACAGTTAGAGACAATAATATTTCATCAATACTGCATCAGGAAACACTATTGTAGTAACATAGCTTTGTTTACTTATTGCTTGTTTTTATCACAATATTTTCTGAATTCCATACTGTATATATTTATATATATACTGTGTATATATATACTGAAGATGTAGTACGTACCTGAAGTTGTAACCGGGAGAGACAGGGTTATTCTGGGACATGGCGTCCAGGCGGGTGAAGGAGTAAGAAGGGCTGCACTGGTCCTCGTCCCGGTCCAAGTCACACATCCAGCCAATCTTTATCCCTATCACTCCTCCCTGGAGAGGATGTGCATATGAGGATGTGAAAGTATACATTTATACATTTATACATACACACATCTCTCATATAAATACATATTCATACAAGAGAGAGAAAATGACAGAGAGAAAAAGTGAGAGACAGAGGAGGATATGGATCATGTTATGATTTGAGTGTTCATAATATGTACTTTTTGTGCCAATTCAGTGAAGTTCTGCTGTGCGTAATTGAGCACGTCTCCGACTCTGAAGATTGGGCAGTACATGTGGTGGACCATATCAAAGTTACAGGAATTGATGTAGGAAATATTGATCGTTGGAAGAAAGTTCCCCCTGGGGTACACACACACACACACACACACACACACACAAAGAAGCAACATTCTTTTCATGTAAAAAACACAATCATTTGTTTGTGTATGATGCTATTTAATTTGACAAACTACAAAGACAGTTTTTCTTGCACACACACACACACACACGAACATCCCAGAATGAAATAACTGGAAGTGTCTTAACAGTATGCTGAGAGCAGCATCATTGCAGTGACGGAGGTTCAAACAGTGTACTTGGTAAAGTTGAAGAGTGGAAAACGTATGCTGTTCTTGATAAAGATGGTGAAATTCTCCACCTCCCTCATGGGTTCACTGAGAGCCGAGAGAAAGACACAGAAGTGTGAGAGGGAAAGACCGACATGAAGTCTGAGACCCTGCAGGGGGTCAAGGCAGAAAATAAAGAAACAAGTCATTTTGTCCTCCACACGTGAGACGTCTTACGTCTTGATGTAGTCTATCTCTGCTGGGCACCAGCCTCTGATCTGGCAGGTTTTCATGGTGTTGTTGAAGGAAACACACTTTCCGGTCGGAATACCTACAAAAGAGGCAAGAATGTGGAAAGTAATGTAAACACACACACGCATGCACGCACACATAGACACACACACACACACACACACACACACACACAACACACACAACAGTACATTGTTGCACCATGAAGTTATCAAGAAGGGCACAGTCTAATGGATGGCAAGCCTGTTCATTTGCATGTTGACTTTTTCCCAGTCAATGTGTGTTGATGTCAGTTGTCTCAACATACCATGTGGGCATGTTCACTCACACCTGGACTGACACAGTCTGTCAGTGTGAACAGGAAGGAGAGACAAGCAGAGGGCGGGGCTCACCATAGCCTCCAGGCTTGTTCAGATACTTGGTGCAGTTGCTGTCCTGTGTGCACTGGTATCTGGGCTCACTCTGGTCAATGGACCAGTTCACACACACACACACACACACACACACACACACACACACACACACACACACACACACACACACACACGCGCACGCAC
>JAOPUI010000092.1:1677916-1693431 GCA_027123135.1 Urophycis floridana | reverse complement strand
GTTGTTGTTATTATTATCATTATTATTATTATTATTATTATTAGTGTTATTATTATTGATTTGAGTTGAACAAAGATCACTTTAGGCTTCATGCTGTGTCAACTCACCAAATATATATGTGTGTGTGTGTGTGTGTGTGTGTGTGTATGCCTGTCTGTGAATGTGTGTGTCCATCACTCTAGGGTGAGAAAGGTCCTCAAGGTCCTGCTGGTAGAGATGGTGTTCAGGGGCCTGTAGGTCTTCCTGGTCCAGCCGGACCCCAGGGGCCCCCTGGAGAGGATGGTGACAAGGTCGGTCTTGCTAACGTTCAGGCGTTACTTCACCTCATGTGGCCTCCTGCCTCCTGCCTAGAGACTTCCCGCAATGCGTCTTTTAACATTCTACAGATTGCAATCAATCATCACCCCCCGCACTGATGTATCTTCCTAAGGAATATTGTGGCCAAAACTAATTTAATTTAATTTAATTTAATTTAATTAATTTACAGTGCATTCATAGGAAAAATAGTCACTTGTTACCAAACCTCAGCCATCACAACAAGCTGTTTTGAGATAACGTAAAATGAGCTAGAGGTCAGTGTGTTCACATGATGGTTTGTGCATGTGTGTGTGTGTGTGTGTGTGTGTGTGTGTGTGTGTGTGTATTCATTGTCTTTCCCAGGGAGAGGTTGGAGAGCCTGGACAGAAAGGAAGCAAAGCTGACAAGGGAGAACAGGTGGGTTGTGGGTAGTCACATCATTCTACAGTATTTCAATAAAGTACAGTGCAGTGATATAATCTGAAACATGATTTTAATTTGAATATGTATTGTTGTTATTAACATGTCTTTTTGTATTCAATGTCTAGGGTCCACCCGGGCCAGCCGGTGTTCAAGGTCCTGTCGGTGCCCCAGGTCCAGCTGTGAGTACTGCTGGACTGATGCAAACAAAAACACTAGCACATGTGTTAGCATCTGTATGGATTCGTTTTGGTTCACACTGTAGATCCCTGTCAACATGTACACAAACATCAACAGGCCGATGTCAGAAACATGTTAAGCCATCGGTGCACATACCAATACTTCAAACTTTGTGTTTTTTTGCATATGAACAGATCCACAAACCGGAGGGTTGGCGGTTCGATCCCCACCTCCAACTGTCCGCATGTTGAACGCCACAAATGTACTGATTGTAAGTCGCTTTGGACAAAAGCGTCTGTTAAATGCCCTCAATGTAATGTAAATGCAACAGGGAGCAGATGGAGAGCCAGGTCCCAGAGGTCAGCAGGGCATGTTTGGACAGAAGGGAGATGAGGGTGCAAGGGGATTCCCCGGACCCCCTGGCCCCATCGGTCTACAGGTTGGTGCTCATTCAGTCCGTGCTACAAAGCCAACACCGTGAGAAGTCAACAGTAAACAGAGAAGTAGTCCATCCCAAGAGTAAGCTTTGGACATTTTTGGACATTTATGAGACATAGTTTAATAATAGCGGAAGTAAATGCCCCACTCTGAAACGTATCCTGCTTTTGATATTAATATAGCCTACAAGCAGTATGTTGTTTATGTTTTTGTGTTCTTCTTTAATGTAAACGTTTACAACATAATAACTACATTCTATATTCTAGGAAGAAATCTAACACAACCAAATCAGTATTTGATCAGCCGTGAATTCAATGCTCCTGCAGCCCAGTACTACAGTAGCACTACTCAGTGTATTGAGCTGTAGCTGAATGTGTTCTGTATGTTATCATAACCCAGCCCTCTCATTCAGTTCAGCTTTCTCCGTCTCAATTAAATGACCTGGGCCAATGAATACACAAGATATACACATGTATATCTGACATGATTAATTTAATTTATATTATGTGTGTGTGTGTGCATGGTTGTGTGTGTGTGCACTCAAGCACTCCATTAACACTGATTTGATCATTTCTCCATTCAGATGAATAGAAAAACAACACACATAATAGTGTGTGCGTGTGTGTGTTTGTTTGTGTGTGTGTGTGTGTGTGTGTGTGTGTTTGAGTGTGTGTGTGTGTGTGTGTGGTAGGTGGTCTTGATGAAATTACACAAAGCACAGGCTCATTGTTTCAGAGTGCCATCCTTTCTTCATTGTGCACACCCAGTTTGATTGCCCATTTAATTGGAAGTAATTTCCTCTCCACTGGAAGTGAATTACATTGATTCCATGAATAGCTCTCAGGAGCTGGGCCCGGATAAGTGGTGGTCATGGACCCGAGCCCAGGCCAACTACTGTAATTAGCGGCCCTCTTAACGAGCCATGGTGGCAGCACCTTCCCACTGATGGAATGCCCTCAGCGCACGGGGACACAAAATGAAGAGTTCACTTTTGAATGGCATATCATATTGCTGCTCTCTGTGTCGCGTGCAGGAAGTAGAGATGAAAACCATAACGCAGGAAACCATTTGGTGTGATACGAAGCAGAGCAACTTTTTACTTGCGCACCAATATACCACAGCAAATTCCTTGTATGTAAAAAATATACTTGCCAATAAATCGATTCTGATTCTGATTCTAATATATTAATAAATTATACTTTTAAATTACAGTATAGGTTTATGCAGGGCTGGAAGACTTGACACACACACACACACACAAGGGAAAACAGTTTAACAGCTTGCATACATTTTCATGTAATTGAAGTACAGCAGCTGAAGAGCAACAGCTGAGCAGCAGCGTCTCACTTCATGCACTTGAGCTAACCCTGCACTAATCATTGCACCTTGTGTGTGCTCCTCTGGATGAACACATCCTTTGACATGCTTTTTCATTGGAGCGCTTTGGCAGCCAATGTGCCAATGTTGTTTGTGATGAAAGCTTTCTGTGAATAATCTGTGTGTTTTAAGGACATTTAAGACACAGTGACACGTCATTTGTTTGTGTGTATGTGTGTATATATGTGTATGATTTTTGTGTGTTTGACCGTGTCTAAGAGCACTCCCATGAATTAACATTGACAACATCAAGATAAAGGTTTTTTTTAGACCTCACTCAACTTCTCACTTGAAGAGTTTTGCCATCTGTTATCATCCCTGTTCTTGGCAAACAGATATTAAAGACAGTTTACAGCAGAAAATGAGGGTTGTGCTGGAACATACATACACACATGCATACACACATACATACATACATACATACATACATACATACATACATACACACATACATACATACATACATACATACATACATACATACATACATACATACATACATACATACATACATACATACATACACACATACATACACACATACATACACACATACATACACACATACATACACACATACATACACACATACATACATACATACATACATACATACATACATACATACATACATACATGCATGCATGTTACCATCACACAGACACACACAAGCACACTTCCCAGGATGCACTTAGTTACTGTATGATGACTGTGGATGAGCTGTCACACAACATCATTCAACCTGCGCTGGCTACTCAAGTTGAACCACTTACTGTGGACGTAAGATCCACGCCAGTGCTTCTGTTTGCCAGTCTACTTCATCCCCTTTTGTTACGGGAGGGTCTCAAGAACACAGTCAGACGACGTGCGAATGCTTAAATTCTTCTTTTCACATTTGGAGTAAACATTCAATGGTTAGTTGTGAATTAGCTACGGGCCAGGCGGGGATCCAACATGTGTTTCTACTGGTTCAGGAGTCAGGGCTGTCATGTTGGGGCTTTCAGCGCTGTGAACGGCAGCCACGGCTCCCATCACCAACAATAGCCTTTTTGTTTCTGTCGGGGGAAGATACAAGTGCTGCCTGAGATGGACTCTAGCAGAATGTAATTTCAAAAGCGGGAGCCAGGTCCAGTTCCTGTGAAGGAGGTGATATGTTCATTGAAAGGCACCATTTATGCTGGTTTGTAACAGTTTTGAAATTCCTACAGAAAGGAGTCATGGAGATGAGGTTGATGTGGGAGGATATTTTATTCTTGTGTGCATGTGAATCCACACATGGCAGTGGTATATGTTTGCTGAGGGAAGGAGAGATTTATTAGAATTTATTTTCTCTCTCTCAGAATTTGACAAACTTGGTTGAACAAACTTGGACTGCAGCTGACAGACAGAGGTCGGCATTTTCAGCAATTCTTTTTTGTGTGTGTTTTTTTTTCTGTATCTTCCTTGTAAAAAGAATCAAAAAGTCCAACCAAAAACAAGACTGCTTTGTGATGTTGTTGGGTGTTCTTTGCAACCGGAACTACTGAGTGCAACGAGAGAAAATAACTTTCTTGCTTGCGTTTTTTCTTCACTCTACCCGAGACGCAGAAAGGCTGCTCTCTTTGTGACATGCAAATGTGCAGTTCAACCCGCTGTTTCATAAGAGCGATTATGAGATTCATACCTTCATACCTTTCAAACACCAATATCCAGCCCAAATTCAACATTAACAACATCAAATAGAACTATTGGCTAGAGGTTTCCTTGACAATGCAAAAACAATATGCTCAAAGCACCAGAGAACAATATTTACACCTCAACAGGAGTGGGTTGCACCAACTGGTCTTGTTGGCTGGTCTTCGTTGAAAACCCTAGCCTATATATTAGACGTGCCATTATGTTGAGTGAGTAACGTAACTATAGTAACTACAGTACAGAGACGTTAAAATAGAATGTAGACTTTGACTTTACGCCTGCTACTGACTGGGCGTAAGATTTACGCCTGGTCTTAGCGAAAAGAAGGCTTAAGCCTAGTTGGTGCAACTGACGTAACTATGAGGTTGGACTTAGAACGCCGAGTTACGCCCGACTTAGCTTAAGACCAGGCGTAAGCCCTGTTGGTGCAACCGGCCCCTGAACTACAACCACAACTATGTGGTTACAACCATATATATATATTATAATTACAACCATAAATATTAAACTTCAACAAAAAATACTGAACTACAACAACAACTACAAACAAACTAATACACTGCAATCATTTACATATAGATTACATTACATATACATTTACATTTAGGGCATTTAGCAGACGCTTTTATCCATAGTGACTTACAAAGAGTACATTTGTCATAAGAAGGTGAAACATTTAATTGCTGCTAATACATTAAGAAAGTCACCAGAACAAGTTTCAAGCATTTCAATTGCTAGATTAACTATTGCTAGTACACAACATTTCTACATCTCAGTCGATTATTTTCCATGAAAGGAGTTCAACAGCCACTGCTTGTCCTAATATTTGTTCAACTTTGTATTTCAAAGCAAAGCATGTGATTGAATTAAATTAATTATCCTTAAGACTGCGACTAACTTTTCCGACACATTTGCCGTAATCACTTCTTTGTTGAGATGACATCGCTAAAGGATGTTAAACATTACGAACTCCTCCACATGGCAATGCGGAGGAGGTAGTGTGGAAAGTCCCATTCTCTGTTTGGGCCTCCTAATCAGCTTCTGTTCAGTCTGTTGACCCAGTGTTACGGACCAATTGGAAATATCTTTTCACTGCCTCATCATTTGGCAATGCTTAGCGGTTGTTTTTTTTTTTTCAAAGATTCGCTCGGTTGGGAACACAGACTGCTAAAATAGCATTGGTTCAAAGCTACTGGAAATTAAACTTAGAAACATACCGAATGTGCTATTTCAGTTTAAAAAATCCTAATGTTAAAAACTGCAGCGCAATTGAGGTTAAATTGACCAACTGGCGTGGAACATGGTTAGTTTGGTCAGTTAGCCAGAGTCTGTGAGTCTGTCCATCAGTTAGTCAGTTAGCTAGTGTGGTTGTTAGTTTATTTTTCCTGATTTTCCAGTGGGAGATGGTTAATCATATTGTGGTAAACAAGAGGAATGCTGGGTGGCAGGGGGGAGGCTGTGTGAAGTGGAGCCGGGGTGGGTTTCCACGCTGACTCACGGTTTCCCAAGAGAACGTCCAGAGGAGACGTGAGCTACGTTATTAAACCACCGGGCGGCCATTTCAGAGGCCTGAGAACAATCTGCCGGCCATTCCCCTCAGACTGGCACAGGGCAGTGCTGCAGAACAATGGCTGCTCTCCCCTGAGGCCCCCACAGCGTTTCATAGCATTGGAACATTCTGGAGTTCTGGTGGTGATGGACCCTCTGCCGGTGCCAGAGGGAGGGAGGGTCTGGTCTCTGACAGTGGACCGGAACCTTTGGGGCGGAGGCCCAGTTTCCACCAATGGGTTCTACTGAGTTAGTCATTTGGACCACAGCACTGGGTTTCCTTTGTACGAGTGTGTGCGTGCGTATAAGTGTGCGCGCGTGTGTGTGTGTGCATGCACGCGTGTGTGTGTGTGCACCTCTTTTCCCCTCCGCCACCCTTCCCGTATAGAAAGCCTGACTGTGAAATGGTGGACCGGTGACTCACCAGTGTGTTGCCAAAACAAACCCCCCACAGACCGATCTCCTACGCTGGTTCTAAAGACAGAAGTGTTCCCTTCAGACCTCGGAACAAGTTGTAGAAATATATGCTGCGTAGACACCCACACGCAGCTCACTGAAGTCATTAACTGAAGGAAGAAATTCAATCTCGAGGAAATGAGATCGAAAAAACAGCAGTTGTACTGTTTGGCTTTGCCGTGTCCTGCGATTGGCTGTTTCATACAGTGTTGCATTCTGGGAAAGGGGTGGTTCTTTATGCGTACGCACATAAATCAAACCCTGGAGCAGCCACCACTGTTGTTGTAGTAAGGAGGGCCTTTGACAGGGATTGTTAGCTGATTGGTGACCGTAACCGTACGCACAGAACCGTTACTCTTTCAGTCTCTCAGTCAACACAGCCGTGAGCCTGACCTCAAGCAACCCCTACACAACCCAACCACTCCCTCTTCTTGTAGTCCTCCTTATTGTTTTTAATGTGTCTCTTTAATCGAAAACATTTAGCTTCAGCGCAGTATGCGCGATGGAATTTAGCAGCCGTTAAACTGCTGCTGGTGGTTGGTGGGGTTGAGGTTATGGAATGTGAGTCATCTGGCAGAAATCAACATAAACCCCATCTTAGGCCAATCCGAGCCAAAACGCTTGTCTGCATTCGGATCCATTCTAATTCAACCTCGCAAACTTTGTCGAAAACTATAGGCTCAAATAACCGGAGTGACTGGAAAACCTGACTGCGTCGTCCATTTGGGACACGAGCGTCAAGTCCCCTTTTTTTCCTTGTGGTCCGTGTTCCGGTACCTAATGTCTACTGAGGGGCTGCCTCACCGCGATCATGATTAGCATGAATCCAGTCGGGCTATTTATCAAAACAATGAAATGTCGCCCCTAGCAACCGTCTAACAAAAACTATGTCGACCAGACGCGTCACTGCTCTCCCGGTTTTCCAAGATTTCGTAAAAAAATGCATTTCTAGTAACTTCTGTGTAGAAATTTCACAGTCACATAAATACATCACCATTCATAGTAGTATTAGTAGTAATAGAAGTAGTAGTAGTAGTAGCAGTTGTAATTAATATTTTGATAATTACCATATAATAACTATATGGTATATATATAATATATTATATTATTGTAGTACTTATGGCGGTACTTGGTGGCGTCCAGATTTCAGACATCCAGGTGAACGGCCAGTCAGACAACATGACGGCCAAGGAGAAGCTGCTGCTGTGGTCCCAGAGGATGGTGGAGGGCTACCAGGGCCTCAGCTGTGACAACTTCACCACCCACTGGAGGGACGGCAAGCTCTTCAACGCCATCATACACAAGCACAGGTGAGTTCAGGCGCCCGCCGTCGTACACAGAACACAGGTGAGGTCAGGCGCCCGCCGTCGTACACAGAACACAGGTGAGTTCAGGTGCACGCCGTCGTACACAGAACACAGGTGAGGTCAGGTGCACGTTTGTCGTACACAGAACACAGGTGAGGTCAGGTGCACGTTTGTCGTACACAGAACACAGGTGGTCCTTAGATAAACACTATCATGGACAACCCAGGTGCACTATAATTAATACTATCGTACACAAACACAGGTGAGCTAGTCAATGCATCACACACACACACACACACACACACACACACACACACACACAGGTGAGTTACATTCATCCTTATTCTATACAAACACATTGAAGTTATAATCAGCAAAATCACACACAAACACCGGAGTGAGCAAAATGTGATTCGTGATTTAACTTTTGCCAACACGTGCATGTGTATCACATGCAAGGGTTTTCTATAGCTCTGCAGAAAGGCAATTGATTTCACACCAGGATTTCACAATAAGTGTTATAGTAGTATATTAGTATCACACTCTTAATACAGATAATGTTGCGCTGTAGCTCAGCGAGCTAATCAGACCAACACACTAAGGCTCGCACACGCGAAAGATTGTCGCGGGTTTGTCAAAGCTGCCGGTCTGTGACCTTTTAGCTGACGACTCCTACACCTGGGGCTATGGCATTTCATCAGTAAGTTATGTTATCTGAGCCTGCCTGAACAAGGTTCTCCCAGGAGCCCAGGGCATGCATTTTGCTGGCCCCTCGGGGTCCACCTGTCCCTTTAAAAAAAAAATAAAAAAAAATCACCAATCTCTTTTCATTCTTCTCTGTCAGGCGGGAACGTTAACGTGAACTAATTTACCGTGGTCCTTGTTTCTGAGTGAGGACCTGTTTGACCGGCAGGCCAGAGGGCTGGGAGCTTGAACTGACACCCCTGTGGAGAGACAGAGACAGAAACATCTGGAGAGAGAGAGAGAGAGAGAGAGAGAGAGAGAGAGAGAGAGAGAGAGAGAGAGAGAGAGAGAGAGAGAGAGAGAGAGCGCCCTGTAGAGATGACTGAAAGATAGGGTTCTGGGGAAGCTGAGCTCTGGGTAGAGGGAGAGATAGAGAGACGGAGAGGTAGAGATGAAGAGATGAAGAGAGCCTTCACACCAATACGAGCAGCACAGACAGTCTGACGTTGATATTGCGTCTTGTAGTCAAGCAAAACAAAAGGTGGGATTGCAGCTGCCGACTGACATTCAGTGCAGCAGTCACCCAGGACCTTAGAGTCCTTACAAACCGCCCCACTTCAGTCCCCCTAACCCTCACTACTGTGGCCCACTCTGTAACACCACAAGGGGTCCTGGGAGTCAAGGGTTACAAAACACCGAGATTCAGTGCAGTAGTCACCCAGGACCTTAGAGTCCTTATAAACCGCGCCCCTTCAGTCCCCCTAATCCTCACTACTGTGGCCCACTCTGTAACACCACAAGGGGGGCCCATTAGTCAAGGGTTACCAAACACAGAGATTCAGTGCAGCAGTCACCCAGGACCATAGAGTCCTTATAAACCGCGCCCCTTCAGTCCCCCTAACCCTCACTACTGTGGCCCACTCTGTAACACCACAAGGGGGGCCCGGGAGTCAAGGGTTATATAACACCGAGATTCAATGCAGCAGTCACCCAGGACCTTAGAGTCCTTATAAACCACCTCCCCTTCAGTCCCCCTAACCCTCACTACTGTGGCCCACTCTGTAACACCACGGGGGGCCCAGGAGTCAAGGGTTACCAAACACCTGGCCAAAGCATTGTATCAAAAATGTATCCCGCCCCCGGAGGACTCTTTTCGTGAGTCACCCACTGTTGTTCCTCTTCCTTTTCTTCCTGTCTGCGCTGAAACCCAAGGCAAACAAAATACACATCCCGCAGGATCTGTCTGATTAAAGCCTGTGGTTTTGTACCATAAGTGTGTGTGTGAGAAGCAGCGAGAGTAGAAGGCGCATGTGTGTGTGTGTGTGGGTGTGGAAACCCTTGAAGGATGTGTTGGCCCCAAGGTCCGCATAGAAGCTTGGCAGGTCGCAGCAGAACTGAAACTCCTCGCCGGGATTTTTGTTCCCCCCTCTTTCGCTCTCTCTCCCTCTCTCTCTCTCTCTCTCTTTTGTGCGCGGCACTGGAAGAGTGAGGGGGCATGTCGTGAAATAAGAGCCGAGGCTGTTTGAACGCTCACAGACCAGTGTTTGGGTGACTGAGGAGAGGAGAGGAGAGCAGACGGGCTGCTGAATGGAAGGCAGAGACGCAGGCAGAGCGGAGGACTTAACCAATGGAGCTTTCTGAAACCACAAGTGGGGACTGCATGGAGCTAATTTAGCGTCTTGGCGCGTCGCTTGGTCTTTTTTTTTCTTTTTCTCTTCCTCGTCGTAATTGGAGAAACAAGCCCTCCCGGGTTCTTCGCTCTTCCGTGGGAATGCCACCATGCCACGTTATCCGAGAAGCATTTTGGAAGTCTGAAAAAGGAAGATAAAGACGCAGACTGGTCTCCGACGTCCCGGTCTGACCTCTTGCCTCCCCGGAGCGCCTCGCGGTGACCTTTCGCTCCCCCCCTCCCTGATCCAATCATGAAGAAGCTGAAGAGGAAGTTCCACTCGCAGCGGCGGCTGAACAGCACCTCCAGCAGTGTGGCGGGGGGGTCCATCAGTGACCTGGACGTGCGGGTGGTGATGCAATGTGACGAGATCCCCACCACCGCCACCGCCACCGCCTCCACCTCCACCGCCTCCACCTCCACCGCCATGGACATCTCCCTGGACTCGGGCCGCGGCTCCAACTACCACTCCTTCTACCACAACAACCTCCACCGGTCCGCTGGCGGTGGTGTCGGCGGCGCTGGCGGCGGTGGCACCACCCATGCCAGCCGGAGCTCCAGCCAGTGCGGGGAGCACGAGTCCCGGGTGGAGGCCGACGTGGTGCAGATCAGCGGGGACACGCTGTCGTACAGGCAGGCGTGCATCGTGGATCGGGAGGCCCTCCGGGGCCACAAAGCGTACTATGTGGGGAGAGTCGTGGAAATGTAGGGACCCCCGTCCTTTCTTGTCCGCTCGCTTGTCTGCCTTGGGGGTTATGTTCGACTTTTGGGGGTATCGTGGTCGCCGTGGCCGTTTGTGGTTGCGGCGTCGGGGGGGGTGAGTCAGGGTTAACTCTTACCTCGGCCTCGGTCATTGACCATCCTCTCGTTTGTGCGTAAGTACAATGCACCTTCAAGGTTTTTTATCGGTGTTGATGATAGCATGAGCATGAGAAGTAACGGGAACCCGATTGGTTTCGGTCGCCACGATGCTAGCATCTATCAGCGATGCACGACCGTTAGCTTGAATGAGATCTGCAGGTTTTTGCAATTACAGCCTTTGCAGGGGCGTGCATACCAAGGGTATTTTTAATGTTCGGCACTCAGGAGAGGAGAAAGGTTTCCATGCTAAGAGTTGCATTCACTGCACTGGGGATGGAAAACAATGACTTCCAAGTTCATGACTTGACATGATGGCCGTGAGACAGGAGGCGTCTGGGTCTTGCTGGGTGGGCGGAGCGAAGCTTCCTGTGTGTCTGGGCTGGGTGTGTGGACCTCATGGTCGTAAGGTGAAGAATGCAAATGCTCTCTGCGGTGTTGGATAATTGCTGTCCGTTTTTTTGGAGCCTCGGTTACTATGAAAAACACAAGTATCACATGGTGTGTATGCAAACAGATGCTACGTTTATATTTAATTGATTCCATTTCATACTTAATTGATTCCCGACGGGGGGAATTCTGGAAAATAATCACATAATATCATATAATTTCTTCTAATACAAGGTGCAGCATTCAATTCATTTAGGTTCAATTCATTACACTTTCAAAAAGATCATACACATTTTTGAGAAACTGTCTCTGTCTCTGTGTGCTGCTGTGTCTCCAGGCCGACTCTGATTGACATGAACAAGGTGTACCGCCAGTCCAACCAGGAGAACCTGGAACAGGCCTTCAGCGTGGCAGAGCGAGACCTCGGGGTCACCAGGCTTCTGGACCCAGAGGGTGAGACGCATCATAAATCTTAAATCATAAATAATATTTAAGTCTTCAAGGGGTGCTTTTGACTTAAGTGACTTGGTACAGTGCAGACTTTGGGGTTTGCACCCAGAACCTCCTGGATGGGGAAATACCTGAGGTACTTCACTGTCTGGTAGCGTCCAAATCAGGGGCAGGACAGAGTGCCGGCGAGCCGTTTGACTCCCAACAGAAGGGACTGGATTTGATCCTCAACTCTCCTCAAATCTACCTGTATGCTTCATAAAACAACATGCCTAAAACCACCCACATGTGCTCCTTCATATTACATTCATGGAGTCACTGGAAGTCACTTCAGATTAAAGGGCAAAAGATGATTGCAGCAACCGCCTGGAAAAACCTTGTGGGCGTTGTCTCTGTTTCCAGACGTGGACGTGCCCCACCCGGATGAGAAGTCCATCATCACGTACGTGTCCTCCATGTATGATGTCATGCCCAGGGTTCCCAACGTCCAGGAGGGCGTCAAGGCCAACGTGAGTACTGCCTCAACGAAATGGAACTACGCTATCATCTGTAAGAGATGCCAGGGTATTTTCACAAAACGGTGAACTAGCCAGGCCTGTTCCGTCCAGCCATATTTGAACTTGACTTGAGTTTACCCTAGCCTAGCTTAGCGTACCCATAGCCTGTCGAGCGTTGCCGAGCCGAGCCTGTTCTACTCCGTACTACTCTACATCCCTCCCTCCTCATGTGGTCCACGGTGTTGCAGGAGCTGGAGTTGCGCTGGCAGGAGTACTATGAGCTGGTCACCGTGCTGCTGCAGTGGATCAGACACCACATCCTGGTGTTCCAGGAGAAAAAGTTCCCGGCCAGCTACGAGGAGATCGAGGTAGGAGCAAGAGGGACTTTCATGGGCAGGGTGGTCAAGTGGTTCGGGGGGTTTGGCAGGTTCTCTACCTGCAGGCGTCCTAGACCCAGAAGTCGAGTCCCTTGCCTGCTCCTCGATGACACGATAGATCTAAAGTCACTGTAAGTCTCTGTGGACGGCGGCGGTGGAAGACATTGAGGATACACGTCTCTGTTGACCTCCAGGTTCTTTGGCGCCAGTTCCTGAAGTTCAAAGAGACTGAGCTGCCCGCCAAGGAGGCCGACAAGAACCGCTCCAAGCACGTCTTCAAGTCCTTCGAGGTCAGAAAGCTTTGCTGTTTCTTCCCTCCCTCTTCTCCGTTGTTTTTAGACTGCCTCTCCTCAACATTTTTGGAGGGAGACATTCCTAAAATAGCCGTCTGTAGAACCAATACAGGTGTTTTTTGTATGTCTTTGCGAACACCCACGCATCTGGAAAATGTGTTGCTTTCGGTCACTCAAACATTGTAACTCTATATGCATTCAGCATAATTTCATGTCAGAGGATAGTGTTGTATGATGCTTGACTCACAGGCCAAAAGGTACTGGGTTGTCTGCAGCCTAAACTATAATCCTCTAACCCCTCTCTGCTCCTTAATGACATCTGAATTCACTGTAACTCAATGTCATAAAATGACTTAATTGTATCCCTTTTAAGCGAAGTCCAAATAGCTCCTAACCAACGTCCCCAAACAGCAGCCATTTTAAACGCATCTCATACACAGCGTGTGGTCACATGTTGAACGATTCCACAACACCCTCCCAACATGGCCGCCTTTTTTTTTTTGTTTTTGTTTTTCAGGGCGCGGTCCAGTCGGGCCACGTGAAGATCCCACCGGGCTACCACCCCTTCGACGTGGAGAAAGAGTGGGGCCGCCTGCACGTGGCCATCCTGGAGCGCGAGCGGCTGCTGAGGATCGAGTTTGAGAGGTGGGTTCAGCCGGGGACACGTCGGACGTGACGTCGTCGACGCGATGTTATCGCCGTGAAGCCGGGGCGACGTTCCGTTGCCACGGTGATCCCAAAAAGGTTCTAAATAGACGCGTTTGTGTAACGGGCAGAAGGACACCCGAGGGAACCGCAAAAAAAAAAAAAAGGGAAATCGCGAAACGCCGGCGGGTTGCGTGTTTGCGTGACCATGGCGATCATGACTCACATCCCACCATCCTCCTCACATAACGGACATAAAAAAAAACAGTTAACTGGGCTGGCCTTTGTGTGAGGGTGGAGGCAGAGGAAACTGAAGGAGCTCCCTCAAATCACCCGTGATCCCATCGCCAAGACCCAGCCCACACACTCTCGACAATAAAACACTATTTATTCGGTCATATGAGGATTGACTCAAGGTGGCCCTCCATGCTTGCAAGGGGAGCTAGCGCTCTTGACACAAATAGGCGTTCGAGCGTTTGAAGATCCACGGGCCGGCGTTGACCACCATCAGCCAGTCGTAGCCAGAACTTGGCCGAGGCGTCGCCATGGCGTTCATGAACAGCGGCTACGCGATGAGCTTTCTCTTCCACCAGAGGGCGTGAGTGCTCCAGCTGTAAACGTTTGTGCCAGTAGAGAGAATGTGTGCGCATTCTGGAATGTAATTGTGAAACGATGCCGGTCGTAATTTTTAAATTGTTTCCAAATGGGGGTTTCAACAATGTGTTTGTTAATGATGAATGTTTTTTTTTTTAACCCTTTAATGGTTCATCCACATACATTCACTGTGTTCTCCTCGGCGTCTGTGTAGTTTTTCTTGCCTCTGAGATGCTGACCTCTGACCTGCCCTCTCACCCTGCAGGCTGGAGCGTCTGCAGAGGATCGTCAGCAAGGTCCAGATGGAGTCTGGGGTGTGTGAGGAGCAGCTGAACCAGGTGGAAGGCCTGCTGCAGACGGTGGGTCTACCTACCGTGGTGATGAAGGACACTTAAACAGATTGTTTAGTGTTGCGGGGTGATTTTAGTGCATGTGTGTGTTATCTTCTCACTGGGATCCAGTGGATGATTCTTTTTAAAGCGGAGATGTTGAATTGAGTCAATTCTGGGATAACGGTTGACGAGGTGTCTTTTGTTGCAGTCTGGCGCCCCCTGTTGACACAGTGATAAATTTCTGTTTGGTTGGTTCACTGGTTAGAGATTGAATAGATTGTCTTCTGGTTGCAGTGGTCACATGTTTTAATATGTATGTTAGGAGAAAAGAGGTGTGAGAATGTGTTAAATTGAAAACAATGATTTTTCAAAAATGAGCGGTCAGTGTTTCTGAGTGAGGCTGAACCCCAGCAGCTGATGTCAAAGGTCATGTCCCCCTGTGTGTGTCAGGACATGAGGATGCTGAGTGCGGGGAAGCCTGCTCAGCACACAGCGGAGATGGAGGCAGACCTGGAGAAAGCAGAGGGGATGATCAGGTTCCTCTTCAATGATGTCCAGCTGCTGAAGGATGGACGCCACCTACAGGCTGAGCAGATGTACCGCAGGTTAGAACAACTGTTTTTATTGGCGTCACTGTATTTCCACTTACCCTATGAAGAGGGCAAACATAACAGTCTTGGAAACTGACTCGATGTGACCTTTTGTGGTGTGCTTGATTGAATACAATTAAGAGGTACAACATTTACTCTTGAATGGTCCTAATTGAATGGTCCATATCTGAACTTTGTCATGAATATCAAATGAACTACCAATTTTCAAACCGCACCTTGATAAAGCAATCAATGACTCACTGTATCAAAGTCTGACGCGATCGAGAACGACCCAATTCGCCTCCGTTGACCCGACCTCCACGCCCTGTCTCCCACGCCTCCCCCCCCCCACCCCCCCCCCCCCCCCCCGGGTGACCGCGCAACCACGCCCCGGGGGAACCCCCCCCCCCCAAAAACCCCCCCCCCCAAAGCCCGCCGG
>JAOPUI010000092.1:1646002-1663771 GCA_027123135.1 Urophycis floridana | reverse complement strand
GGGTTACTGCCATTAGAATCTCTTTTACAATTGTCAGAAAAAGGTTTAACTTTTGTCCTCTATCTTCAGATAGAAGGCCATTTGAACATCTATTTATCTACTTTATTGGTATTAAGTAGGATAGGTTCCCATTCTAAATCTTCCCTTCAGGACTTTCATATACTGAACTTACATCACATTTAACCATTCATCGTCAGATCTCTTGGTGTTTATCTGATTATCTGATTCACCAGACCATTTCATCATAACTTTTTAATTAATGTAATCCTAACACACCTTATGGAATAACATGAAATGGCTTTGTCTCACTAGGCTTCCTCATACTTGCGTGTCCATTAGATTTTCATGGAATGATGCAGTGTAATTATCACGTGCCACAGTATTGTCTGTTGAATACCTTTGCGTCTTCACTGGCTTCTCTTGCTGTTCCGGCTGTTGTTCTCACCCCAGCCACACCCGCATGCCGCTTCCCTGCTGACCTTTTGATGAACACTTTTCATATCCTCAAGCTGATGATGTAAAGTTGGACAGACTGAAGAGTAACACGTTCATATCCAAACCGTAGATTCCACAAATGGAACAAATGGATAGTTAATTGTGTACCCTTAACAATTAAGGGATTTATACTGACATTTTAAGTAGATGTTTTAGTGACATATCAACACACACAAATTATATCGTACAGATCCACAGGTTCATTCGTTTATAAAAAGGTATTACTAAAGAGAGTTCCCTATGTCAGGTATTTTCACTGTAAAGTGAAACCATATACATTATACATAATGGGGAAGTGATAAAAAAATACTTGTTATAACTGTTGAAACTCAAAATATAATATCTTGCATGAAGTGATTTGTGGTTGCAGGTGTGTGTTGTGTCGTGACGTGAGGATCATCCTGTGTGTATATTAACTGAAGTATATCTTAATATTTATCACCTCTGAGACATTTATTGGCTGTTAGCCATTTCTGTAATTTTCATATATTGGAAATTTGTGTGTGACAGCTTACTGGGAAGGAACTACCATAATATCTCAATGTAATTCCTTATTTCCCCTGTTCCCTCCCTTTGCTTGTACCACTGCAGAAAGCCACTGAGAAATTAAAGGAAGAGGAGAAGAGGAAGCTTGCCGAGATGGAGGCTGAGCTGGAGAAGCAGAAACAGCTGGCCGATGCCCACGCCAAAGCTGTGGCCAAGGCCGAGCAGGAGGCCCGAGCCCTGAAGCAGCAGATGAACGATGAGGTGAACCGCAGGCAAGACGTTGCCGTGGACGCAGAGAAACAGAAGCAGAACATTCAGATGGAGCTCCATCAGCTCAAGAGCCTGTCGGAGCAGGAGATCATCACCAAGAACCAGCAGGTGGAGGAAGCCCTACTTTGTCGCACCAGAATTGAAGAGGAGATCCGCATAATACGACTCCAGCTGGAGACCACCATAAAGCAGAAGACTACTGCAGAAGGGGAGCTGGGCCAGCTGAAAGACATGGCCACCGAGGCGGAGAAGCTACGCAAAGCTGCGCAGGACGAGGCAGAAAGGCTGAGGAAGCAGGTCGCCGACGAGACACAGAAAAAGAAAAATGCGGAGGAGGAACTCAAGCGCAAATCAGAGGCAGAGAAAGAGGCTGCCAAGCAGAAGCAGAAGGCCATGGATGACCTACAGAAATTCAAAATGCAAGCAGAGGAGGCAGAGCGGCGCATGAAACAGGCAGAGGAGGAACAGAAGAGGCAGGTGATGCTAGTCGAAGAGGTGGCACAGAAGACGGCCGCCACGGAGTTGCAGAGCAAACGCACTGCATTCGACGAGAAGGCGTCCAGACTAGAGGAGTCTCTGAAGAGGGAGCAAGGCACTGTTCTTCAGTTGCAGGAGGAGGCTGAGCTACTCAAGAAGCAACAGGAGGAGGCCAACAAGGCCCGGGAGCAAGCCGAGAAGGAGCTTGAGATGTGGCGGCAGAAGGCCAACGAGGCTCTGCGCCTGAGGCTCCAGGCCGAGGAGGAGGCCCTCAAGAAGAGCCAAGCCCAGGAGGAGGCAGAGAGGCAGAAGGTGGACGCCGAGAAGGATGCTAAGAAGAAGGCTAAGGCTGAAGAGGCGGCGCTCAAGCAGAAAGACAATGCAGAGAAAGAACTGGAGAAACAGAGGAAGTTGGCGGAGCAAACTGCCCAACAAAAACTGTCTGCAGAGCAGGAATGCATAAGATTGAAAGCTGACTTTGAGCATGCTGAACAACAGAGGGCCCTGCTGGACAATGAGCTTCAACGTCTCAAGAATGAGGTGAACTCTGCGCAAAACCAGAGGAAACAGCTGGAGGACGAGCTGGCCAAAGTCAGAAGTGAGATGGACGAGCTCCTCAAGCTTAAAATCAAAGCGGAGTCAGAGTCAATGTCCAGCACTGAGAAAAGCAAGCAGCTGCTCGAATCGGAGGTGCTGAAGATGAAGCAGCTCGCAGATGAAGCGGCCCGACTGAGATCTGTGGCTGAAGAGGCCAAGAAGCAGAGGCAAGTGGCGGAGGAAGAGGCAGCTCGCCAGAGGGCCGAGGCTGAGAAGATACTCAAGGAGAAGCTGGCTGCTATAAATGAGGCAACTCGTCTGAAGACTGAAGCAGAGATTGCCCTGAAAGACAAAGAAGCAGAGAATGAAAGACTGAAACGCAAAGCAGAGGAGGAGGCCTATCAGAGGAAGTTGCTGGAAGACCAGGCTTCTCAACACAAGCAAGACATAGAAGAGAAGATCACACTGCTGAAGACCTCTTCTGATTCTGAACTTGTGAGGCAGAAAACGATTGTGGAAGAAACCATAAGGCAGAGAAAGGTGGTCGAAGAGGAGATCCACATCATTAAGATCAACTTTGAGAAGGCCTCAAAGGAAAAGCTAGACTTGGAGAAGGATTTAAACAAGCTGAAGAGCATCGCAGAGGAGACCCAAAAGAGCAAGCTCAAAGCCGAGGAAGAGGCAGACAAAATGAAGAAGCTTGCTTTGGAGGAAGAGAAAAAGAGAAAAGAGGCTGAGGAGAAGGTCAAGAGAATCTCAGCTGCAGAGCAAGAAGCAGCCCGACAACGTAAAGCAGCTCAGGACGAAGTTGAGCGCCTTAAAGCAAAAGCTGCAGAAGCGAAAAAGCAGAAGGAACAGGCAGACAAAGAGGCTGAGAAACAGATTGTTCTAGCAAAGGAGGCTGCACAGAAATGCACTGCTGCTGAACAGAACGCACAGGATGTCCTCAGTAAGAAGAAAGAAGACACTCTGGCACAGGAAAAACTGAAAGAGGAGTATGAAAATGCCAAAAAACTGGCCGTGGCTGCAGAGAAAGCTAAGAAAAAAGCTGAAAAGGAGGCTGCGTTACTTCGGCAGAAAGCTGACGAGGCTGAAAAGCAGAAGAAAGCAGCAGAGGCTGAGGCCGCCAAACAAGCCGAGGCTCAAAAGGACGCAGAAAGACTTAGAAAGGAGGCAGAACAGGAGGCCACGAAACGGGCAGAGGCCGAGGCAGCAGCTCTGGAACAGAAAAAGCAGGCAGATGCCGAGATGGCCAAGCACAAGAAACATGCTGAAAAAACACTCAAGCAGAAGTCTGTCGTTGAGCAAGAGCTAACGAAGGTTAAACTGCAACTAGATGAGACTGATAAGCAGAAATCTGTCCTGGATGAAGAGCTGCAGCGCCTCAAGGTCGAGGTCAACGATGCTGTCAAACAAAAAGCTCAGGTGGAAGAGGAGTTGACCAAGGTCAAGATCCAGATGGAAGAACTGTTGAAACTCAAGCTGAAGATCGAGGGGGAAAATAAGCGTCTCATGAAGAAGGACAAAGACAACACACAGAAATTCCTTGCAGAGGAGGCCGAGAAGATGAAATGCCTAGCAGAGGATGCCGCCAGGCTTAGTGTGGAAGCTCAGGAAACGGCGAGACTGAGGCAGATCGCAGAGGCTGACCTGGCCGAACAGCGGGCCCTTGCAGAGAAGATGCTGAAGGAGAAAATACAGGCAATCCAGGAGGCTACCAAACTGAAAGCACAGGCCGAGGAACTCCAGAAACAGAAGAACCAGGCACAGGAAAATGCTCAAAAATTACTGGAGGACAAAAAACTAATGCAGCAGCGCCTGGATGAGGAGACCGAAGGATTCCAGAAATCTCTTGAGGCCGAGCGCAAGAGGCAGCTTGATGTCTCAGCGGAGGCTGAAAAACTGAAACTGAGGGTGAAGGAGCTCAGCAAAGCACAGGCGAAGGCTGAGGAGGAGGCCAAAAAGTTCAAGACACAGGCGGAGGAAATTAGAGTTCGACTTCAGCAGAAAGAGACACAAACTCAGGAAAAGGTGGTGGAGAAGCTGGAGGTGCAGAGACTGCAGAGCACTAAGGAGGCCGATGACTTGCGCAAAGCCATCACTGACCTCGAAAAGGAGAGGGAGAAATTGAAGAGGGAGGCAGAGGAACTTCAGAACAAATCTAAAAAGGTATGGAAATATAAGTTTTAATGCTATGCTAACAAGAACTTATTAGTACATATTGTAATCATGATACATATATATGATGATTATATATTTAGTCACAATGGAGTTTGTACGCACTTAAATTACTGTTGTCATAGATATGCCTTCATAGAAATTTCCTTCTGGTATTTCCAATTGTCACATCCTCTTATAAGTTTTAAATAGATGTATTAATATCTCACTTGTTGCTTTCGTTCTTGTAAATAGATGGCTGATGCCCAGCAGGAGCAAATGAAGCAAGAGACAACGATTCTCCAGCAGTCATTCCTCTCAGAGAAAGAGCAGCTGCTCCGAAGAGAAAAAGGCATTGAAGAGGAGAAGAAAAAGCTTGAGAAGCAGTTTGCTGAGGAGGTGGCCAAGGCCAAGGCCCTGAAGGATGAACAGGAACGTCAAAAGAAGCAAATGGAAGAGGAGAACAAGAAGCTTCAGGCCTCCATGGACGCAGCCTTGACAAAACAAAAGAATGCAGAGGATGAAATGAAAAAGAAGCAGAAAGAGATGGAGGAGCTTGAGAAGAGGCGTCTTGATCAAGAGAAAACTTTGGCGGAGGAGAACAAGAAGCTCAGGGAGAAGCTGCATGAACTTGAAGTTGCTCCAAAACCAGCCACCTCACAGACCAAGGAGATTGATGCTCACGCCGGTGTCTCTCAAGAGAAGATTGTCGCTGTAACCATGGATACCACCAAGAAAGTGTTCAATGGCGACGAAATGGATAGCACCAAGAAAGACATGGATTCACATTTAGCCTTTGATGGAATCAGGGAGAAGGTTCCAGCCGGAAGACTCCATGAGATTGGGATTCTCACCAAAAAGGACTTTGACAAACTGAAAAAAGGCAAAGTCACAGTGCAAGAATTGGGGAAATCGGATAAGGTTAGATCATGTCTTAAGGGCCAGAACTGTCTTGGGGCCATATTAACCCCATCCAAAGAGAAAATGAGCATCTATCAGGCCATGAAAGAGAAGAAGATTGACCCCAACACTGCTGAAATGCTCTTGGAAGCTCAGGCGGCGACTGGTTACATAGTAGATCCAGTCAAAAACAAAGTGTTATCTGTGGATGAGGCTGTAAAGGAAGAGCTCATAGGCCCTGAACTCCACAACAAGATGCTCTCGGCGGAGAAAGCTGCCACTGGCTTTAAAGATCCCTTCACCGGGGCCAAAATCTCTGTATTTGAGGCTATGAAGAAGGGACTCATTGAGAGGGACCAAGCAATAAAACTACTGGATGTACAGCTTGCTACTGGAGGCATTATTGACCCTGTCAACAGTCATAGAGTTCCTCTTCAATTGGCCTACACCCAGGGTCAGTTTAATGAAGACATTAATAAGAAACTCACTGAACCTAGTGATGATTGCAAGTTATTCATTGATCCTAGCACTCAGGAGCATCTCACCTACAAACAGCTCCTCGATAAGTGTTCTAAGGATGCAGAAACAGGCCTGTTGGTCCTACCAGTAACAGAGAGAGCAGCTCAAAGTGAGCCCACATACACAGACCAAGAGACTCAAGATTTATTCAGTAAGTCAAATGTCACTATGCCTTTTGGGAGATTCAAAGGGAAAACAGTCACTATTTGGGAAGTCATTAATTCTGAATATTTTACTATTGAACAAAGGAGGGAATTGATTCGTCAGTACAAAACCGGCAAAATCACAGTGGAAAAAATTATAAAAATTGTCATTACTGTTTTGGAAGACAAAGATAAGAAGAATGAAAATGTCTTTGAAGGTCTGAGGGACCAAGTCTCTGCCAGTGAACTTCTAGAAGCCAAGGTCATCACCAAAGACGTGTTCAACAAGTTGAGCAACGGAGAGATAACGGTCAAGGAAATATCTGAAAGCGATTCAGTAAAGAAGGCACTGAAAGGAACACACAGCATTGCAGGGGTGATGAATGAATCAAGCAAGAAAAAAATGCCTTTCTATGAAGCTATGAAGAAGGAGATTCTTTCACCAGAAACCGCAGTGAACCTTCTTGAGGCCCAAGCAGCAACTGGATTCATAATTGACCCCGTGAAAAATGAGAAAGTCACCGTTGATGAAGCCGTTAAGTCAGGTCTTGTTGGTCCTGAGCTTCATGAAAAGCTTCTGTCTGCTGAAAGGGCAGTCAGCGGCTACAAAGACCCATACACAGGGAAGAGTGTATCTCTGTATGAAGCCATGACCAAGGGCCTCATAAAGAAGGACCATGGCATTCGTCTGCTTGAAGCACAGATCTCCACCGGAGGAGTGATAGACCCTGTTAAAAGCTATCGTGTACCTCACGAGGTCGCCTGCAAACGGGGATATTTCAGTGACGACATGAGCAACAGCCTGAACAAAAACACGGATGAAACCAAAGTGTTCTACGATCCCAACTCGCAGGAGGAGGCATCCTATGCTCAGCTCCTGAAAAAATGCATCACAGATAAAGAGACTGGACTTCCTCTACTTCCACTGTCGAAAAAAGCAATAAAGTCAAAGGAGGCCCAGCCGCAAATCACCGAAGCTAAAACTCAGGAGGCCTTGGGCCATGCAACCATGGAGCTAGATTATGGACCCTTCAAGGGAAGGAAAGTCACAATTTGGGAGATCATAAACTCAGAATACATCACTGAGGTGCAGAGAATAGAGTTGATTCGACAGTACAGAATGGGGTATGTGACTATTGAAAGGCTGATTACCCTTGTTGTTACCATGGTTGATGAGCGAGAGGAGGTAGCGAAAGAAAAGACGTGCTTCGAGGGACTTCGCTTGCCTGTCACTGCCAGCTCACTATTTGACTCTAACATCATTGATAAGGCTACATTTGATCAACTCCAAGAGGGCAAGAAGCAACCCAAAGAAGTAAGCGA
Organism: Urophycis floridana; assembly: GCA_027123135.1. Lineage (NCBI taxonomy): Eukaryota > Metazoa > Chordata > Actinopteri > Gadiformes > Phycidae > Urophycis > Urophycis floridana. Next base: position 1,656,464 of record JAOPUI010000092.1, on the reverse strand, counting down.
CACTGATGTGGTCAAAAGGTACCTGCAGGGAACAGACTGCATCGCAGGTGTCCTTATGGAGAATTCAAAAGAAAAACTAAGCATCTATCAAGCAATGAAAAACAATACTTTACAACAAAACACAGGGCTTTCATTGCTTGAGGCCCAGGCTGCAACAGGTTTCATGATTGATCCTATCAAAAATCTGAAGTTTACTGTTGACGACGCTGTGAAGGAAGGAGTTGTTGGCCCAGAGCTTCACGAAAAGCTTCTCTCAGCTGAAAAGGCAGTGACCGGATACAAAGACCCATACACTGGCAATAAGATTTCCCTGTTCCAAGCCATGAAGAAGGAGTTGGTCCTACGAGAGCATGCCATTCCCCTGCTGGAAGCTCAGTTGACTACAGGTGGTATCATTGATCCAGTCAGCAGCCATCGTGTACCCACTGACGTGGCAATTCAGCGCGGCTGTTTCAACAAACAGATGGCAAAATCCTTCAGTGAGCCTTCAGGTGACGTTAAAGGCTTCACTGATCCCAACACCAATGAGAGTGTCACCTACAAGCAACTGCTCGAGAAATCTACACAAGATCCCAATTCTGGACTTTGCTACCTGCGTCTGACAAAGGCTGAAGTTCCTGCTCCAACTGAAATGTCTTACCAGTACACAGAGGAGCAAGCCGAGACTGAGCTAGCAAACACAGAAATTGCTATTCCTCACGAGGGTTTTGCAGGAAAATCTATGACGTTGTGGGATGTCATGAGCTCAAATATGCTTCCTGAAGAGGAAAGGCACCGTCTCTTGGAACAGTATCGCTCAGGGAAAATCTCAAAGGACAGGATGCTTATCATCATCATCGAAATCCTTGAACAAAGGGAGGTTCTGAAGACAGAGCAAAGCATGTCATGTGATGTTATAAGGAGAAGAGTAACAATCGAAGAGCTATACAATGCTAGAATTATTGACCTGCAAACATACAACCTGTTGAAGCAAGAGAAGTTGACACCACGTGAAGTTATGGAAATGCCCTCAGTGAAAAAGTACCTTTTTGGTACTGGCTGCATTGCTGGAATCATGTCAGACAACCCTCCTAAAATCAACATTTACCAGGCTATGAAGAGAGGTCTAATAAGCTCTGAGATTGCCCTAAACCTCCTTGAAGCCCAAGCAGCAACAGGATTTATGGTTGATCCAGTGAAAGATGAACTTCTCACAGTTGATGAGGCCGTCCGCAAAGGACTTGTAGGTCCTGAAATCCACGACAAACTACTATCTGCAGAGAGGGCAGTGACGGGTTACAAGGATCCATACAGCGGGAAAGTTATTTCTCTGTTCCAGGCAATGAAAAAGGATCTTGTGCCTGAAGATTATGCCCTTAGGCTTTTAGAGGCACAGATTTCAACTGGTGGGTTGATGGATCCCGAATATTACTTCCACCTCCCTATAGATGTTGCCATGCAACGCGGATATATCAACAAGGAGACGCACGACAGGATATGCGATCCTAATGGCGACGTACGTGGTTACACTGATCCCACCACAGAAGAGAAACAATCTTATGGCCAGCTGTTAAAAAGATGCAAACCAGATAAAGAGAGCGGCTTGCGTTTGTTGTCTCTTGCAGACAGAAACCTTCTCTTCAAAGGTCTCAGGAAGCAGATCACCATTGACGAGCTCCTTCGCTCACAGATTATCGACCAAAAGATGTACGATGACCTCACTGAGGGTTTAATTTCAGTGGAAGAGGTCAGCCGAGAACTTAAGAAGTTCCTGGAGGGCACCAGCTGTATTGCTGGGGTCTATGTGGAATCTAGCAAAGATCGTCTGTCAATCTACCAAGCGATGAAGAAGAACATGATCAGACCAGGAACCGCATTTGAGCTTCTAGAAGCTCAAGCCGCCACGGGATATGTAATCGATCCAATTAAGAACCTGAAGCTGAATGTCAATGATGCAGTAAAAATGGCAGTTGTAGGCCCAGAGTTTAAGGACAAACTACTATCTGCTGAACGTGCGGTAACAGGCTACAGGGACCCCTATTCCGGCAAGGTCATCTCACTATTCCAGGCCATGAAGAAGGGCCTCATCTTAAAAGATCATGGAATCCGCCTGTTGGAGGCTCAGATCGCCACAGGGGGAATCATTGACCCGGAGGAGAGCCATCGCTTGCCCGTTGAAGCAGCGTATGAACGTGGCCTCTTCGACGAGGAGATGAACGAAATTCTCACTGACCCATCAGATGACACCAAAGGCTTCTTTGACCCCAACACGGAGGAAAACCTCACCTACCTGCAGCTCATGGAGAGATGCATGACCGATCCCGAGACTGGCCTAGCTCTTCTGCTGATGAAAGAGAAGAAACGCGAGAGGAAGACGTCCTCCAAGTCGTCCGTGCGCAAACGCAGGGTGGTCATCGTCGACCCCGAAACGGGCAAGGAGATGACTGTGTATGAGGCGTATCGCAAGGGACTTATTGACCAGCAGACCTACCAGGAGCTGGCAGAGCAGGAGTGTGAATGGGAGGAGATCACAAACACCTTGTCAGATGGCGTGGTCAAGTCGGTGATCATCGACAGAAGGTCAGGGCGACAGTATGATATCGATGACGCAATATCAAAGGGTCTCATTGACAAGTCGGCTCTGGATCAGTACAGGGCCGGAAGCCTGTCCATCACAGAGTTTGCCGACATGCTCTCCGGAAACATGAGTGGCTCCAGGTCTCGCTCTTCCTCATTTGGCTCCACTTCATCTTACTCCAACAGTCCAGTGCCCACGGTAAAAGTCCCAGCCACTACCTGGAACGACCCAACAGAGGAGAGTGGTCCAGTTGCTGGTATCCTGGACACGGACACACTGGAGAAGGTGTCTGTCACAGAGGCCATTCACAGGAACCTTGTGGACAATATCACAGGTCAACGGTTGCTGGAAGCTCAGGCCTGTACAGGAGGCATCATTGACCCTAACACTGGTGAGAAGTTTGCCGTTACAGATGCAATGAACCAGGGCCTTGTGGATAAGATCATGGTGGACCGCATCAATCTAGCCCAGAAGGCTTACAATGGCTTTGAGGATCCCAGAACCAAAACCAGGATGTCAGCGGCCCAAGCACTAAAGAAAGGCTGGCTGTACTATGAGGCTGGTCAAAGGTTCCTCGAAGTTCAATATCTCACTGGTGGATTGATTGAGCCAGAAATAACCGGCAGAGTCTCCATAGATGATGCTCTGAAGAAGAACACCTTAGACGCACGCACTGCACAGAAACTCAGAGATGTGAGCGCATACTCCAAGTATCTTACATGCCCGAAAACCAAGCTTAAAATCTCTTATAAAGATGCATTGGATCGAAGCATGGTAGAAGAAGGCTCTGGTCTACGACTACTGGAAGCATCCTCTCAATCAAGCAAAGGCCTTTACAGTCCATACAGTGTTAGTGGGTCTGGCTCAGCCACTGGGTCACGATCCGGTTCAAGGACAGGCTCCAGGTCTGGCTCGAGAAGAGGCAGCTTTGATGCGACAGGGTCCAGTTTCACCACAACCTTTTCCTCGTCCTCCACCTCCTACAGCTCGCCCAGCTATGGTCGCAGATACTGATATCTGGACCAGGGTGGAAATGTTCTCAGTTGAGAATATGTTGGAGACAATGCAACCACAGTGCTTATATTAATCTTCACTTCACATAACAACAATGGCGTCATTCTGCTCTGGGTTTAGCTGGAAAGGGATAGGAGCTAATCTGGAGGTAGTCATTTTAGGAAGTCTTTTCACAAACTGACACATTTTTTAAACTTTACGTCGCTGTGCATTCAAAGAAGATGTAGTCATTTTTTTTTCCTGATTTTGGAATTCTTATTGCAAAGCTTACATTTATTTTCCAAGTTTTCTTTTTCATGTGTAGTGTTTTTGAGAAATTCCAAGCATATGAGGGCTTTCTTCAGCTATATTATATAACCAAAAACCTCCATAACCATTTATCATTTTGCAATGGTGATCATGGAATTCTGCGTGTAAAAACATTTGAGCAGAGCTATGTATATGTGTATTTATAATGAGTATTAAACGCGAAAGAAAGATGGGATGCCAATCTGCAGAGCATAAAAAAGTCTGAAACACTATATCCTTGAACCAACCGACCAACTTGAACAAAGGCCAAGATTATGTCGTCGCTCATCAAGAACAACAGATAAGACGATTAACCACTGGATAAGGAAACGGTTTATCACTCATCAACATCGCCATGGAAAAGCCACGCCCCTGACTCCGTGGCCCGCTCAATATGTAAGTATCCTAAGAATAATAATAAGGAAACGCTGTTTAATGATACTGTGATGTGTTCTGCCTTTCGTGTACTTGGAGTGATTCCTGACTGTTCCGTGTGTTTGGTGCGATTCCTGACTGTTCCGTGTGTTTGGTGCGATTCCTGACTGTTCCGTGTGTTTGGTGCGATTCCTGACCCTGTTCCGTGTGCTCTGGTCGTTCAGATGCTTCCTTCAGAAGTCTTCTTCTCTGCTGTCTTCCACTCAACGTTTCACCAACGCCTCGCTTTCGACAGAAGCCCGGACGGACGTCCCCACGCCCTGCAGGGACGCCTCCGCAGTGACTGTCCTTTTCATTCGGATTTCACGACAATTTCAGGAGGTCCTCACTGTGTTTAGACAGACTTTTTTTCAGCGCTCCATCTGATGCCGTGTTTTGTTTGAATGCATTAAAATACAAAAGTGAACTGCTTCTCGGTCAGCTGTAGCCATGCTAAGTGCCTCATAAACTAGACTCTTTACTAACACGGTGAACGCCAGGACGGTTTGGCCGGAGGCGTAAACGGCTCGTTGCATGACGGAAAGCTGAGCACGCCACCGACGGTTCTGTTGAATACAGTGTGATTAATCGGCTACGCTTCCCTGCCGCCATGGCTGTCCATATCTAAACACAATAGCAACTACTTTAACTTTCAAAGTAATAGTATCAAGATTTGCACAGGGCTTCACATGGTTTCAATGTGTAATTATGTGTCATGTGTTCTTATCCGTATTACACAGTTTTGCTTCGACCTTTGAGTTTTTATTTTCTCTCTCCTCTTTGAGGAAACATGCTTGTGTTTTGGTCGACTGACTCTTTATCGCTGTAAAGGAGACTGGTAACGGAGTGCTGGAACGGGGTCACCTTGCGTTACTCGAACTGCAAACACGCAAAGCTTCGTCGCCATGGCCACCGATTCCGTGTCTGCTTTTACCAGCTTGTGTTTTTTTATTTTATTTTTTAAGTCAGATTTCCCTCATACAGCGTCACATTCTATGAATATACAGTTGCTTTACATATTATATTTTTTTGGCTTTTGCATGTTTTATTAACTGAAAAGATGGAATATGACACTATTTTATCCATATTTTCTTTCTTTTACGTTATGAAAAAGGTTTGAAGGATGTATTTTAATAAGATTGGTTATCAGGCCTTGTTTAAAATGGTGTATTTATAGTTCCAACAGCAAAGAATTATTTTAACGCCATAAGAAATGTAAATAAACACTGAAAGTGATATATCCAGTTATAGGGTGTTTGTCTTCATTACATGATTGTTCTTTGTATTATCTTTAAACAATTGGGATTGTGCATATAGTTTCTCAATGCAAAATATATTGCACAAATGAGATGAGCGAGTTTTATCTCACATATTTATCACTTTATTCATCGCACTTTATAATTGCTCTTTGTAATTTGGCAATTAGCCAGAGATGTTGTATACTAGCAATGGTTAGCCTAGCGGTGACTTTCTTACTATATTGACAGCACTGAAATGTTTCACCTTCTTCTGACAAATGTACGTTTTGTAAGTCGCTTTGGATAAAAGCGTCAGCTAAATGAAAATATGATTCTATCACCAGACGCAAAGAAAATATATTTTTTTCAAATCATCCACAAATCAAATCATCCACATAAACAAGGTGATTCACTGGAACCTCCTCCCATCCAAATATATATTCAAAACAGTTCTTAAGAAGCATCTTTGTTAACCATCAGTTAACCCAGGGTTAACTGATGGTTAACAAAGATGCTTCTTCAGAACTGTTTTGAATATATATTTGAATGGGAGGAGGTTCCAGTGAATCACCTTAAGCCTAATTAAGCCTTCCATTTAAACTCATCAATACACAACTACTGTCAACAAACTCACTGCACTCAGCCGCCCTCAAAGTTATGCAATCAGGAAGAGATGTGTCAGACACACTACTGTGTTGTTAAGACGAACACAGTCAGTTGGATTGGTGTGTGTGTGTCGTTACGTAAATGCACAACCTTGATTTCGCAGCACAACAGTGGAAGATTAACCCATGGTGAATTGAGTGTAAAACGGGGGAGTTTATGGTATTTTATAGTAGATGAAACCACCACACAAGAGCTGTCAGACTGTCAGATTTAGCAGGAAACTACTGGTCACACGGTGTGTGTTTCACTTCCCTCAGGTGTCAGACACAATGGGCTGATATTGCGGCCAGGTTTCATTGGTAAGGTGGAGAGTTCTCGCGCAAAGCGGCTCTTTTAATACCTCTCTAGTGGTGTCATTTTTCTGTGTCGATGGGTCCTTTGTAATATATATTTTATTTGATATTTTTTAATACTATACACTTCTGCTGGACAGCTGTGCCAATACTTCCATAAGTGGGAGGGATGTGAAATTCAAAATCCAATAGTATGATGTTTAGCACTGGTTAGCACTACAGCACATTTCTTGCTGAAGTGGCTAAGAAATGTGGCAAACCCTAAAATATTACTCAAGTTCAATTACTTTTAATGACTTGAATGGTTTTTAAGAAGTGTGCCAAACCCTAAAATACAACTCAAGTTCAATGACTTTTAATGACTTGAATGGTTTTTGTTCCTGTTCTGATTGCCAAGTCAACAAAAGATGATTTTGTTGTGGTGCATTACGGTGAAAAATAGTAGAACAATAAAAAGCAAGACTACAGCACGCAGGATCTCAGGACTGAAGGTAAAATTGTGATTTCTTTTCATCTCTCTGTACCACAGTTGACCTCACCAGGGGCCTGCTTGTGCATTCTGTGAATCTCCACACCCAACACAGCAGTTAGATATTATACTTCTCCCAATGTGTTTTTGCTGTGCCAGTGCTGTCCAACATTTCTGGGCTTGCGTTGGTTTTAGCTCGGGAGTAAACAGCAGATGTTTCCCAGGTTTTTATAAAACCCGGGCAAGAAGAGAAGAGGCAGACGATGAGGTAACAGAATGTGCCATGTCTGTTCTGACATGGCCTGTCTGTTCATCAAACAAGGATTGGCATGGAAATTTAGCAGATAGCTCTGGGCTGTGTCTTGATTCTATTCAACTGATTGTGCTGCTGGCTGATTCTGGTAGCTGATTGATTCAGGTGCTGGCTGACTGATTCTGGAAATATTAGACTGATTGCCTGAGTGGATGTGGGCCCTGACAGTAGCTCATCGGGTCGGGTGTATGCCATTCAGGCCCAGTCCTTGTGATAGTGAACTGGGTTTGATTCCGGCACATGGTCATCTGCTGCGTATCTTCTCCTCTCTTTACCTTGTGTTTCTGTCCAACCGTGTCTATCAAGCATGAAACATGCCTAAAAAATAAATCGTAAAAAAAAAAAGTATTGAACGAGTAAAGGCAAAGGGCAAACAAAATGGACTGTTGTTGGACAACACAATAGCAAGAGGATGTGCTGATATCCAACAGAATTCCAGGCATCCTTTTCTCCACCTTGCATGTGAGGATTGTCATGAATGTGGGCGGGATTTCTGTGGAAAGCCGTTTAACTCAGCCCAGAGGTGGACTCACCCTCCGACATCTATAAGAACGCTCTGTCTGCAGCTCAGACCGCAGTGGCCCTTGGTACACACCACCACCACCACCCTCTACACACCGCTTTCAGCATACGTAAGTGTCATTCAGTGACTGCGGTTAATAACCGAGTTTTTATATCTCTGTAGTAAAACGTATTGTTGTGTTCTCTCGAGAGATGTTATCATTGGAATGCACATGCATTTTTTTTGTTTGATTGGTTTTAATAGCAAGATCAGGTTGGTTGGGTCAGGGAGCAAGGCCATGTGTGCTTCTGCGTATACTCCCTTGCCGTTGCCTCCGTTAAGGGAAAGTAAACATTCCTGTGTGATGAGCTCGAGGCCGCGTTCTTGTCTCGCGCCCTGTACAATGTGGTCTGGCGGATGGGAGGCAGCTTGTTGACCAGGGCCCTGTTTCAGAAAGCGGGTTTAACAAACTCTGAGTTAAAGCCTGAACTCTGGCTTGAGTAACTCTGAGCGGTCAAACTCAGAGTTTTGGGTTTCAGAACAGGGGATGACAATAAGTTTAATCGACTCTGAGTATGTTCAGCCTGAGTAAAGCTCGTGCACGAGGAGAGTATAAAGCCTGCTTCAATGGAACACTGAGAGTACGATTCCACCAATGGCAGCTGGAGAAAAAGATGACATTTAAGAAAAAAAGCAACACAGTAGCAGCCGCAAAAGAATGTGAGCAGGCTTGGCAGATAATTGCTGACCGAGTAAATGCATGAGTATTCATGAAAAACATAACATTTTTTATCTCGAGTGTTCCACTTTTTCAACATTAATATATATGCATAGACAGATGTAGATATCTATATATACAGCAGATATAGGTGTGTGTGTGTGTGTGTGTGTTTCTGTGTGCACACATTTTTTTATTTATGCACGTGCAACCCAACAGCAGCAATTGAAGATGAAATATAAAATTGTAGAATGATATGAGGGCTGACAATATTGCTAAGATAAATGATAGATTGTGCAGAAAAACATTTCTATTTGTGAAAGCACTCTTAGTTTACAGCATTTTTTCACACCAGCCTAAAACTTTTGCACAGTACACACACACACACACACACACACCCGCACACACGCACACACACACACACATACAAACTGTATATAGGTAGATAGATATGGATAGATATCTACATCCATGTATGCATATTAATGTTGAAAAAGTGGAACACTCGAGATTAAAATGTTATGTTTTTCAATTAATACTCACGCATTTACTCGGTCAGCAATTTTCTGCCAAGCCTGCTCACGTTCTTTTGCAGCTGCTTTTGCTCTTTGCACCTGGCGCCATGAGAACTTATTGGCCACTTGTCATGAGAAGAGATTTTTTTATGACGTCAACGTTAATGCGCTTTGATGCAACTTATAATATAGCTTCAGGGGAAATCAAGACTCGTGGTGGGTACGGTCTTTCAATACATTCCGTTGTAGCGGCACAGTAAACAAACATTGGTTCCGCGACAGAAACATATAAAACAAAATACATCCGTGGCTATGACCCTTTTAAACCCATGTTAATATATCTGTTATACATCAATATTATCCATATCTGTATAACACAAATCAATTTATCAAATGTATATTTTTTCCTAACATCAATTGTTCATCAGATGAAATTATGAATATTAATTTTACCTCATGAACCTTGACCATCTTTATAACACTGTTTCCCCTCTAATTGTCCGTTTACATCTTCTTCTTTGAGAGATACACAGATATGATCCACCATTAATGTATATGCCTTTATGCTTCCCCTTCTGCCCACTGACACAGACCTCAGCCTGGTTAGGATCACACTTTAAGAATGTGTGGGCATTAACAAAGTGCATATTCATAATCCCACTCACATTTGAGTGTATAATTAAACACAGATCTCCGAATGAATACATTAATATCACAGAAAAAAAAACACAAAACTGTTTTGTGGGGTTTCTTTTTTTTAAGTTCTTTACCTGCTGTTGTTTGTTTGTTGTGTTGGCAAACAACACATCGTTGTTGTGCGTCTTGCTTATCTGGTTCTTGTGTAACTTCCCTTGGAGACTCTTTAGAATAACTGCATTTGCTAATTAAACAGAAACATGTGAATAAGTGAGTAAACAACAGGCGCACAATAACACTGTCACATGTTGCTGTTCTACTTTGTCATTTTCAGCAGATTGCATGTACATGTTATTTTCTCGTTGGTCTGCCCATCTTCAAAAGGAACAACTTGGTAATTGGCAGTACGACAAACTGGTATTAAATGGAAAATCAAACAAAGAATGCTGAAGCACAACTTTGACAAAATTACAGTATTGGAGACACACTTTTCTGCTGCTGCTGCTCACGCTTCACCTGACAATTCGGATGAAATCTAGAATTTTCAAAAAAAAAAAAAATTCTGACAAGCCTCTCAAACTGCCGGTGATTGTCAGGTTACTGGAGTGTAATTACCAGCCTGGTCATCTGCCTTCAAATCTTGGAATGCCATTAACCATACCTCACTTCCTTAAAACATAATTAGCATTGCACATTGGGTTCTCGGCCTGCAGCAAACAGACTGGTGTCTGGGAGCGTCCACAACTGTAACGGTGGTGTTTCTTTAGAAAGCAAGTGCACGGCCAGGAGAGGATGAATGCCTCGCAGGGCGTTTTATTTAATGATCAGGGGTGGAGATG
>JAOPUI010000092.1:1607429-1617741 GCA_027123135.1 Urophycis floridana | reverse complement strand
GGGGTCCTACTCTGATACGCTGTGGTGGGTTTCATACCCCCCCCCCCTCTTCCTCGAGTCTCAAGCTGTACGAATGTTTCTGTGGTGGCTTAAGAATCTGTGTTGCAACTTACTGATGCTTTGTAGATTGTATTAGAGTTGTTTTGCATTTATGTTTTGGGAGAGACACAGAGGGCAACAATTTTAAAACAGGCAGCTTTAAATCTATTTTCTGCAAGACATTTTTGCACTTGTCAGAAGTGATGTAACAGTGTTGTTATTATAATAGCTCTCACAGCGGGAATCCCTTCATTTTCCACAAACAATGCTCAGATGTGTTCTTGGTTATACAACAGTGGTGTACATTACCCCGGCTCAGCAGGTGGCTTTCCTTGCATGGCTCTTCTTGTGTTTTCCTGTTTTCCTGTTTTCATGTTTCCACCGGTCAAATCCTGTGCCCCGTGTTCGATCGGGGTCACATATTGGATTCGTGATTGAAGCCGTGTTGTGCGTGACATCGCCAGCAGACCGGCAGGAAGCCGTCTGGCAGCGGTCAGCGCCGTGGCGTGTCTGTAAGAGAAACGCCACGGCCTGTAGAGAATATTCACTCGACGGCACATGCAAATTAATCATTCAGAAAAGTGGATACCTGCTTTTATACCATTGTTTTGCTCACTTATTAACCAACGGCGAGCAATGAGTCACATTTTGAAAACGCAGCTTGACCGTCCGTTTCCTTCAGGTCGGCAGTGTTGTGACTGTGTGTGTTGTGAATTATGTACTGTCAAGTCAGATAATTCAAGGGGTAACGGTAATTTGGAGTTAAGATTTAAATGGCTGAAAATAAGCAGTTTCACTTTTAAGCTAATGTACCACCATGTAAATGCAAGACCAGGGCCATTCTCATTCTGAAGTCCAAACTTGGGAATTCGGATTTTGAAGAATAAGACTTGTGAGTGCATAAGTACTCATATGGAGAAATGGCCTAGGTGTTGCATTTCTCCCATTATAATTATAAAGCATTTCCTCAACACAAATCCTGTACATTGACACATGTGCATTGTATTATGCAGGGTAGCCTGGTGGTTTGTGTCTTACTCACTGCGGAATGGCACTGGATTGAAGGGGATATTTCAGAATTTTGGACATAGGACCTTCCAAGTGAGCCTGTGAGTTATTTATCATTGGAGACGTTTTCAACACATTTCATTCAGTTCTTCTAGTTGCAGAGTCCTCTGGTGCTAGGCTAGCGCAAGTCGACGGTTTTGGCTAGCCTGCTAATAAAAACAGTCTTACTTAGTAGTCCAAAGTACCAAAGTAGTCCCGAGGCAAATAAATCATAACTACTGATGTAAATGTCTATGTTGATAGAATAATAGCCAACCTTGCATGGCATTGCATTTTGAGGGACTTTTTTTTCTCAGCAGCGGCGTTATACTTGGTAGTAGGCTACGGCAGTGGCGGACTGATATTACCTAGGTTACCGGCAGAAACTAGTCCCTCAAAATGCATTGATTCATGCAATGCATGGTTAGTTTTATTTCAAAGTTTTTATAGTTTTTAAAGTTTTAGTTTTTACTGGCAGGCTAGCCGAAACTGTTGACTTGTGCTAGCTTAGCACCAGCAAACTCTGCAACTAGAAGAACTGAATGAAATTTGTTGAAAACGTCAATGAAAAATAACACACATGCTAACTTGGAAATTAGGTCCTATGTCCAAAATTCTGAAGTAACCCTCTAAATCCCCAGTGCCTGCAGTGCCTGTGGGCATCCCTGAGTAAGATACCCCGCCGGCATATGTCTCCACTGTAAGTCTCTTTGGATGAAGTTGCTGGCTACACAGCAAGCCTGACGAAACCTTCCATCTTTCCTCCCAGATTTTAGGAAAGTTGTACTACACCTCAAGTGACCTAAACCTTCAGCATGTCCGCGCTGACCCACGTGCTGGCCTGCCTGATGGGCATGGGCGCCTGGGTTTCCATCAACGGTTTGTGGGTGGAGCTGCCCTTGCTGGTGCCCCACATCCCGGAAGGCTGGTACCTGCCATCCTACCTGTCCGTCCTCATCCAGATGGCCAACGTCGGGCCCCTCTTCGTCACCCTCATGCACCGCTTCCAGCCGGGGAAGCTGAGCGAGACGGTCGTCATCTACTTCATCATCTGCGTGGGCATGCTGGCGAGCCTGCTGATGGCCCTCTTCTGGAAGGAGACCGTGGTGGTGGCGGGGTCCCCGCGCAGCTTGGCACTCCTGATTCTCACCTTCTTCCTGTCCACCGTGGACTGCACATCCTCCGTCACCTTCCTGCCCTTCATGATGCGCCTGAAGACGCAGTACCTGACCACGTACTACATCGGCGAGGGCCTGAGCGGCCTGTTGCCGGCGCTGATCGCCCTGATCCAGGGGGTGGGGGTGGTGGAGTGCGTCAACGGCACCGCGGCCGCGTGGGCCACAAACCAGACCGACGGCTACGAGCTGGTGGCCGAGTACCAGCCGGCCAACTTCTCAGCGGAGGTGTTCTTCTACCTCCTGAGCGGCATGATGTTGGTGTGCCTGGTGGCGTTCCATATCCTCAACACGCGGTCGGCCTCGGCCCAAGAGCAGCGGGGCGGCGAGTACACCAACGGCGTCCAGGCAGCCCATGGCAGCAGGAAGCGCCCTTCCGAGCAGGGCCCCGCCAGGACGAACTCGTTCAGGGCGGTCAACACCAAGCCCAGGAGCAGCTTCGGCACAGGGACCTACAGCTGGCCGGAGGTGATCTACATCTTCGGCATCCTCATGTTCGTCAACGCCATGACCAATGCCGTGATGCCCGGTGTGCAGTCCTACTCGTGCCTGCCCTACGGCAACAAAGCCTACCACATGTCCGCCACCCTGGCAGCTGTGGCCAACCCGCTGGCCTGTTTGATCGCCGTTTTCCTCCCGATAAGGTACGGTCACATCGGATTGTGGGTTTTTTTTGCGCAAACCAGGTAGGGCTGATCCATCACGGGTCTAGGCAGACACCCCCCCCCCCTCCCAGTGTGTGATGTCACCGCAGGCGTCACATGGCGTACAACGGCTAAACCATGTCATACCTGGCGGTGACAGTCGCACGCGCGTTGTTTGCTTCTTCTGCCCACATAGATCTCTGCTGCTGATGGGAGTGCTGTCGGCCTTGGGCACTGCTGTCGCCATGTACATCATGGCCATGGCGATCATGAGTCCCTGTCCGGTGCTGGTCCACGGCATCTCGGGAGCGGTCATCATCGTGAGTCCACCGTCATTTCAGGCTGCGTATGCTCCGTTGAAAAAAAAAAAAAAAAGCTCCCCCACTTTAGCACCAGGCTGATTAATCATTCGAGCCTTCTGATGATTAATCCCTGGGTGACATCGCAAGCGCTAGGGTCCACCCTGGTGTATGATAGGACAGATGACCTCCTTGATGGACCGCGCCCACTGGGAGGCCGGATCTCTTCGTCCGACATCTGGGTGGACTCTCTCAGACAGGAGTGGCTTAATGTAATAACTATTCAACCTCAAACCTGGTGGCGAAAAAGACACATTTCTGCACCATTTTAATGGAATATGCCAGTCAACCAGAATCACCCGTAGTTCACAGCGCTGGAATACGCGGTCAAAACAATCGTACTAAAAACCAAACCTAACGGAGCATTAGTGTGTACATAAAACTAAGGATCTCTCCGGGTTTGAACGTTGTTGGAAACTTGGAAAAAAAATGTGAAGAATGCAAGTAAACAACTCAAACACACGAAAGGTCTAGGTCACTTTCAGATAATTTAATGCAGAAATGTAACATATTTGCCTATATGCCTTTCGAAAAGGTGCTGTAGGTGAGATTCAAGTAAGTCAGCCTAAATTCTAAACTGGCTCATACAGCGGCATAGCATACATAGCTTGCTCTTAACTGCAATTCAATTGAGGGCCATGATTGTACTCATTTGTATTGACGCATGCAATGAAACTCACCCACCTTGTCTTTTGTTCAACAGGTGCTTGCCTGGATCATATTGGTTCTCGCGCTGTCCTACGTAAAAGTGATCATAGCGTTGATCATGCGCGACGAGGGACACAGTCCTCTCGTGTGGTGTGGTGCTGTAATGCAGCTGGGCTCCTTCTTAGGGGCCGTCATAATGTTTCCGTTAGTCAGCGTGTACAGCTACTTTTCCTCTGGGGACCCATGCAATACAGTATGCCCGTAAGGAAGATATTCCTTGTGGGAAAACACAGCCAACAGAAACGGAGAGCATGCATGTTGGAGTGAATGGCCAATACTAAACTCAAGGCTATATAATATGTGTTCTGGTCAGGATGCTAATGTTTGACCACAGGTAAAGAGGGTCATGTCGATTCATCGTGGGCTCGGGTTGCACAGAACAGAGAGCACGGGCCTGCAAGCATTCATGAGACAGCTTCCACGCCGTTTACCTGCCAGTGTCATTGACAAGAATATCACAAATAGAAATGTAAAAGTGAATGTAAATAAAATATGTTTGAACTTTTGAACAGTAAAGAATTAATTCCAAAAACAAATGTTTCACAATGTTTAAATATATTTTCAAACAAGGGTGCATAAAATGACACCTATGACTCATATCGTTTTTTGTGTAGGGTTTTTAGAATTGTTTAGTGCAGTCACTTCACACATCTGCTTCACTACATTTATGGCGTTCATTACACAGGCTCTCGCAGAAGAAAAATGTGTGGAAAAAGTTACAAAAAAGTCAAGTCAAAAAAGTGACTAAAACTAAACCCTGATGGTCACGGCAGCTCAGTCATCAGTCCACTCACATATGGAAGAACCAGGAGAGGTCGGCACGTAAGCGCATGCACAGATAAATCCAATGTATTCAGAAAATAAAGAAAACATATCAACCAAAACTAAAAAGGCCGGAGGAGCAACCTCCATTGTCAGACATGAAGACAAACATCTCACTTTGCTGGTCTTTGACATGAAAACAGCTGTCCTGTGGTTGCCATGTAAAACAACGTATGTACTGCACTGGCGGCGGAGACGAGAAACACACAGTAGGGAGATATCATACAACTGAAGCCTTTCCTCCAATCTCTGAGATTTACCAATACAGCCACTGGAACGTAACAAAGCAACGACGCAATCGCTATCACTCGAACAGTTTGAAAGGCTCGCTTTTTGGCGGGATGCAATTTATTGGTGGCATAGCCCGATCTTCTGAGAGCCTTCAGAATGGCGATGTTGGACCACATCGTCACAATCAACATGAGGCAAAAGACGCCGCATGCCATCGCGTTCGTTGTCTCCTGCGGTAAAGCGGAGAGGTATCTGGGAAGGGCTTTCAGTAGGGCCATGGGCACCGCCAGCAGCCACACAGACAGCGCGCAGACCTCCCTGCATCTGTATTTCTTCAACAGTGGGTAGCAGGTGGGGAGGATCACAGCAATGTACCGTTCCAAACAGATGAAGGTCAAAGTCATTGGCCCTCCTAGGATTACATACACAAATAAAAAATGGGAAAGCCTGTGATGTTCTGCAGTGTCCAAAAGGAGTATGAGAAAGTGGAACATGGATAGCAGGTATTGAAGGCTATGAAAAAGTGCCATATTGACATTGAGGATGTTGATCTTGTTTGCCTGAAAAGAGGTCCACAACAGTTTGACCAGCACTGGAAGTCCGATGAGGACCGTACAAATGTCCGTCGTCATGATAGAAACTTTATAAAAGCTGGTCTGACAAAGGTCAGTTTCGTTATTTCTGAATGTGTCGTTGTCAGCCATATCCTCCAATTCCAGATTGTCTGGGGCTGAAAATATTAGAAACCACAGACGAGTTAGGGACAGGCGGAGGCATCACAGTCACAGTCAAATCATGACATCATCACCAGCTTTCTCGATACGCACACAATCAATGCATACATCAATGCTTACCGGGTCTTGGTGGGTGTTTGGGTCTTTGGCAAAGTTTTCCCAAAGGTTCATGGTCCTATCATTTTATAGCAGGTGGATGACAGCTCATCTATCTACCTGCAGGCCTAGTGCTTGTGGAACAATCAAACAAAACAAACCACTGAGCTAATCTGACTAATGCGAAACAAGTGAGATTTACATACAAGGCGTACAAAGGGTGTGTGTCAGGCATCGAAAAAATAAAGAATTAAAAAGAGGCAGGAAAAGGCTTGTCAAAACAACCGGTGTTCAGTCAAATAGGCCGAGGTGAGGCATGGCACTTTGGACAGACAGACAGCTACATCTGGAAAAATACTTCACTACTACAAATAAACACATTCCGACCCTCACAGATACAGTGGCCTGCCCTGTTGGTTTGGCCTGCATGTGCCTCCCAGTTGTTTGATTCCCTGTGCCCTTCGCTTACTCTCATCGATTAACATAATTGGTTACTTTTATGAAGCCACCAATCCCAGCAAAAAGGTATTGAAGGCACTGTGTCTCCGAATCAGAAATTCCCTCTAATTACTGAACTACAACCTGCAAAACATCATGCATTCACTGTGAGTGCTAGAACCATAGGTGAAGATCATAACAATGAAACTAATTAGCATTAACTAATAGTGGTTAGTTATGATAAATACATGTGGGCGTTTTAGCCTAAATCTGACCGAAATCAATGAGACTTTTGAGGTTTTGTTTTATGTTCACAATGACTAAGTTCTATGACGTTCTAGATGGGAGAATATTTCCAATTTCTTTCATCAAAGTTGCATGGGTTTTTTGCCACGTTAAAGGAAAATGCCACCGTTTGTCCATACTGAACTACGTTCTTACCTTACATTATAGTTATCCTTTTTTATCCGCTTAGAAAATTGCCATGTTTCATTTTGTGTAACTATACTTTGGTCATGTAACCACTCATGTAAGTGTATTTAAATAGGGAAAACGTGGAAGTGCTTGGTCGCTTCTAACTTCACCCACGTTTGGATCCTAAGGAATATACTGGGCTAAGCTACATGCTATCGAAGTAGCGCTGTGCGCCAGAGCGATCAAGTGCACGCACAAAAGTGACAGAGGTATGTATAATACCGTCTAAGATCAGGAAAGTACATAGTTCAGTATGGACAAACGGTGGCATTTTCTTTTAAAGGTAGCTTATAATGTGTGACTTCTGCCACTCGGGGTCGCTCAATCAAAACGATAACAAAATGCAAAGTTTGATGACGTCCTGAAGTACCGAGGGATCATGGGAGTTGTGGTCTTCACCACCATTGCCTGTGAAAATCTATCTGCTGTGACTCAGGCAGACATGTTCACTGAGAGGTGAACATGTTTTAAAGTTTCATTCACATTACGTTTAGTTAAGAGACACAACTTCAACTCTGCTATCTGGGTCGACTACCCAAACAGTTATGTGGGCTAGTTTACAGCGCTGTAATTCGTGGTAAAAAACAATCATACTAAAAATAACTATTTGCATGATGAATTTGGCAACTTTACTGTACACATTACTGTGTTTCCCACAGAAGTAGATTCTACTTGGCTGTCATTGACATGCTACCAAACCTAATGGAGCATTAGTGTGTAAAGAACACTACAGATTTCTCCGGGTTTGGAAATTGTTGGAAACAATTTGAAGAATGCAAGTACACAACACAAACACACAAAAGGTCGTTTTTAGATATTTTAATGCAGAAATGTAACATATTGTACCTTTCAAAAGGTGCTGCAGGTAAGATTAGTAAACCATCCTAAAATCTAAACTGGCTCATACAGAGGCAGGTGCTGGGAACTCAAGGCGAATATTCTCACATAGCATTTACCTCACTAATAGCTGACGAATGGCTATGGCAGTCTTAACCAATTGCATTCAAATTATAGCTCAGAAAAAAACTTTTAGCTGATCTCACAGTAGGGCTTCTAGGACATCTGGTCATACAGGCCTACATGATATTATACGATACAAAAACATGTACAAGACAGCTTCTGGTTTTTCTAAAAATGCAATTGCAAAGGTTTGAACTTAGAAGCTACAAACATGTTATCAATGTCAACGCGTGGATTTTAAACTGTTTAAAAAGGAACCGTACGCTGGGCTCCCTACGGGAGAACGCCTCGTCACTGGTGGGGGCTTCTTATGGAGTCACTGATGACCGCGCACACACCACAGCTTTCCAATAGTCGACAGGTAAAACAGGGGATGTGCAATGCTAGCGATGGACACCAACATAATGACGACAGGCACCGTATCACAAATAGCTTGGGGTCCATTCACAAGTGTGTAGACCACACAGACATCCACCGGAATGTAACACAGTAGCGCAATGGTCCCAACGCTGCGCACGGTTTGGAAAGCTCGCTTTTTGGCAGGATGTAATTTATCAGTCCCCGGGCCTGACATTCTGAGCGCCTTCAGAATAGCGGCGTTGGACCATACCATCACAATCGCCATGAGGATCAACACAGCGTACGCCACTAAGTCTATTTCCTTGTTGGTGTCAACCGCTGTTTCAGAATAAATAGCTTTCATGCTGGCGGTGGGCAGCACTAGAAGCCACACAGACAGCGCGCAGACCTCCCTGCATCTGTATTTCTTCAACAGTGGGTAGCAGGTGGGGTGGATCACAGCAATGTACCGTTCCAAACAGATGAAGGTCAAAGTCATGGGCCCGCCTATGATTACATACACAAACAAAAAGATGGCAATTGCCAAATTCCGTTCATTGAAACTAAAAACTACAACCAAGTGTATGTTGGTGAGAATGTACTGAAAGTTGTGAAAAAGTGCCAAATTGATAGTGAGAACATCCTTCTTCTTTGAGTGAAAGGCGATCCACAGCAGTTTGAAGATCACCGGTTGTCCAATGAAAATGGTAAAAACATCACTGACTGCGATGGAAATCTGATATATTTCTGAGCAGCTCCTGTTGCCGTTGGCTGTGAGATTGAAAGACTCCTTCATTTTGGGCTGAAAGTGTTAGAAACCATAACCATACATAAATTAGACTACTGTACAAGAAAGACTGTGGTGGCCAAAGTACCATTCATGAATCACTATTCAGTAACATCAACTTGCATCATAACCGAGATAACGGAACGCTTACCGGGTATTTGGCGGTTGAGGCTGTGCCAAAGATGAAATGCCTCGCTCCGTTGATTTTATAGCAACTTTACTGATTGGCCCGACGTGCTTGTGGGACAGTAAAGCAAACGGCTGTCTTTGAAAAACAAATTATCACCATGCGATTGCGGTGACACCACAGGCTTGTCAAAACAACAGGTGTCGGAGCGGTGGCGGAGAAGGCTGTGTGTGAACACCACTGCACCAGGCATCAGAGACGTGAAAACCAGGCCTGGGTGTCTCATGGAGACACCCAGGCCTGGTGAGACACCCATCTCTGGTGAATCGTGGTTAAAGACTGCGGCTACCGGGAAAAGTTAGAAAATCACCCAAATCCGGGCTGCCGTTTGCCAGGAGCATCAGCCATGCCGATTTAGATCGCTTTTTAATAACTAAAACGGCAATGTGTCAACATCCACATCACAGCAATGCTTTGGGACAGTTTGCTAACCATTCAAACCGCATTTTGAAATGATGACTAAAGAACGAGAACGAAACATAACCAATCGATGTTGAGTCATGGTTCTCAGGGTTCTCATGGTGAAAGGTTGTGGTTCTCCGGTGCGATGACTTTACCGCAGGTGGACGAGACCAGAGGTGATGTTTGAGGGACAGCAAACCAAACACACCTCGGCAAGCAAATGAAACAGGCACTTGAACAGCTTGGATTTACATGCACTCAGGGAAAGTTTGATATTTGGGGGGGGGACGAAGAATTGTAGTGTAAAAAGGCTTGAACAGGGGACTAACGCAAACAACAGAGGTTTAGTCAAATTGGTGAATGCAAAAGAAGAGATATTCAAACAAATGCCTGTTTGGTAAAGTGGCCCACGCCATGCTGATCGTTGTGGCCTGTGTGTATTTTATGCCTTTTATATTTTATTGCTAACCATCATCAGCACTTTTCATAGAGGTCTGAAATCAAATGATCTCTGGCTCATGAAGGTTTGGAAGAACTTCAGGGGGGGGCGAGAGAGAGAGATTACGTGTTCAGCAGGGCTAAACGGGCTGTATATATATACAGTATATATCTCTATATATTATATAGAGATATATACATATGTCACTTTTATTACTACTGCCACTTTTTCAATTTTCCACTGCTCATGGTTAGAACACTAACTACATTTCGTTGTCTCTGAACTGCTGAGTACACGTACCGTCTGTCCCACCTGTACTATCACTTGTACTCTGCACAATGATAATAAAGTTGTCGGTGACAGAGAGGAGGATGAGGGGAAAGCTGCAGGCGATCCTGGACAACCCCTCTCACCCTCTCTACGCCGAGCTG
>JAOPUI010000092.1:1139250-1155716 GCA_027123135.1 Urophycis floridana | reverse complement strand
TGTGTGTCTGTGTTAACTGGTGTGTGTGTATGTGTGGTGTGTGTGTGTGTGCCTGTATTCAATGATGCGTGCATGTGTGTGTGTCTGCGTTGAAAAATAATGCATCCACATGGCTTACTGCACACACACACACACACACTCACACAGTGACACACACTTTGATTCCACACACACACACACACACACATACACACACACAAACAAACGCCCATTTTCTTCAAAGTGCAGGAAGGAAGCGTACATCGGTGGGTAATTCCACAAAGGTCACAGACACAAACAAACAAACAGCGACCCTCCAGGACCCTCCAGGACCCCACCACACTGGACCCCACCAGGCTGGACCACAGCCGGCGGGCCACGGCCCAGCGACCAGCACGCAGCCGAGTGGAGAAGCGAGCTACGCTAGGTGGATTAGACGCGGGCAACACGGACACATGTGTGGTGATCCTGATCACGGGGGACACGCACACGGTGTGATGTGAGGACAACATGGCCGCGGATGCCAAACACCGCACGTCGCGGTCCAGCTGAGGTCGCTGCGGTGGTGGTACCTGACTCATGAGGACCACCTGACCACCTCATGAAGACCACCTTGGTAGCAGACAAGTGAAACCTGGGGAGTCCTTTCCTAGGCCTGTGATCCCATCCTGATTACAAAGCGGAGGCCACACTTACACATAGCCGGGTATTTAGAGAAACTGATATTCCCCCCCCCCCATTTGCAATAATAACATTGTGCACACAACATCGTTTTCAATAAAAGTTGTCATTTTCATCACCCCGCATAAAAAGCCAAACAAACTGTAAACACAGATCGCTCACATGACACTAAGCATTTTCTGGCACATAACGTGACGTTTGAGAACCTAAAACCCTGCTTCTCCCAGTTGACACGGCAACACATAACCGGCGTTATCAGGAATCTCCACTTTGGCCGGAGTTTTTAGAAGTAATAATTTTCTGTGATAAAAACTGGGTTTTCGTGTACATGAGAGGCCAAACCGCAGGGAAATATCTGCGTCTTCGCTTGGTGTAAACGGGGCCTGAGTCGCTGAGTCAATTCCTTCATTTGCACCTGATCCCGTGCCAAGGCGACCCAGGTATTGGCCGGCTCACTAGCGGAGTCCTTATAAGCGCGCAGCACAGCGACCACTCTGCAGATACTCAGTGTTTGCTATGCTGGAGCAATATGCACAACAGGTTCACCATCTGAGGCGGAGGCCTGCTGGGCAAACGCCTTCTTGATTGCATTCAAATGTGATTCGGGAGCATTTACATGAAAAACAACCAGGACCCCATGGGGAGATGAAACCTGCTGTGTTGCAGGAGAAAGAGAGTGAGTGAGAGCGAGAGAGCAACATCAATAGAGAGAGAGACAGGGAGAGAGAGAAAGAGAGAAAGAGAGAGAGAGAGAGAGAGACAGAGAGAGAGAGAGAGAGAGAGAGAGAGAGAGAGAGAGAGAGAGGAGAGTGACAGAGAGAGAGAGAAACAGAGAGAAAGCAAGAGAGAGAGAGAGAGAGACAGAGAGAGAGAGAGAGACAGAGAGAGAGAGAGAGAGAGAGAGAGAGAGAGAGAGAGAGAGAGAGAGAGAGAGAGAGAGAGGAGTGCCCAGAGGATGGTCTTCAGAATCCGGATGACAACATGAAAGAGCGGCTTCCTCTCAAGCTATTAAACTCAGTATTCAAGGTCAGAGCATCAGAAGTGAAGGTCACACACACTGAAACGTACAGGCCTACCTCCTACTTTGAATAATACCCGGGCCCCTGAAGAATAATACAACAATTCAATGATGAATAATATTTTCCAAACACTTTTCTAGATGAGGAAAGAACAGTAACATCCATAACATCGCTATGATGTAATATTGATGTATTCTTGTATGTTATGTTCCGTGCCCGTGTTCTGAAGCTTCCCGGCTGCAGTGGGGGTTCAGTGCTGGGCCCGTGGGCCGCGGGGACACAGAGATGTTCTGTGACTGAGCCCGGCTCACACGGCTCTGTGGGATTACAGAACCGGATTACAGATCTCTGCGCTCCATTCATGAATACTCTGAGCTTTTCCCCGACGAGGACGGGGAAAGGAAACATGACTTCCTCCTCCTCCTCCTCCCGTTCCTCCTCCTCCGCCTCCGCCTCCTCCTCCTCCTTCTGCTCCTCCTTCTGCTCCTCCCTCTCTGGGAAAGGAAGTAGCATTTCCTCTGCTTCCTGTGTGAGAGGTCAGCGCCACATATGTGACTTGTATCAGCCGAGCCGAGCCAAGGCAGTGGCTGACGTGGAGCGGGCTGTGTGTGTGTGTGGGTGTGTGTGTGTGTGTGTACTTCTCTCTGCTAGAGGGCACCCTCCTTCTCCCAGACCCTATAATAATGACCTCACACTATGGAATGAGGTCATTTCAAACACACACACACACACACATGCTGGGACCCACCCCTAGCTCTGCCTCAGTTTATGACAGTGTGTGGCTGCTCATCCAGCTGCCCAGCAGGGCCGCATTCTGCCACACCTGTGTTTAAGGGCTAAGGGATCGTCAACAAAGTGCCGAGGGATCGTCAACAATGTGAAGTGAATCATGCCACGTGAAGACGATCATAGTCGATCTCATTTCATTCTCATTGCATTTAAATTAGTCACGAGAGTCAAGAGTCCAAGATTGAACATTACATCCAACATTACATATCTGGCATTAAGAGGAATTGGCGGGGGGTCTATCTGACGCACATCCATGAACGAGCGTTCTTCCGCCTCTGAATGAGGGTAATAGAAAAGACCAGAATCTGATTATTCAAAAGATCATGAGACTGTACAAGATGCTAACCTAAACCCTCACTCTGACATTTGAGATGAATTCAAAAATACGTGACCTAATAAAAATAAAGATTAATGGAACAGTTAATGTTTTTCTCATGGTTCGAGTTCAATAAGTTGTACCTTCCGGGGATCTTAATGTTCTTTTTTTTAATTGGTCGGTTATTACAGACCAACAACATCACCACCACAGGGGGGATGACCTATATTAGCTACTCTGATGCCTGCCAATCAAGGATTTGATTATCACGTGTTTATCACATCGCTCATTTCCCCCTGTCCTAACATCCACCTCCCCCTGTCCTAACATCCATTTCCCCCTGTCCTTAACGACCATCCGTGGTCGTTAAGGACCAAACCCGCAGGTTTCCATGGCGACGGATCACCATCGTCACGGCGCCACGTTCCCTGTGGACCACGAAGCTCTCAGAACCAGGGAGAGACTCTGGAGAAACCTCCAGCCTCTCACTGCAGGCCGGGGGGTGCAGACAGAGCCTGTGTGAGTAACGACACAGCACACGTAATGAGAGAGAGAGAGAGAGAGAGAGAGAAAGAGAGAGAGAGAAGCAAGTCTCAACGTGTGTGAGGGGAAATCCAGCACGGACCCTCCTCCTGCCCCCCAGCCGCTTGACTGGATGGCTGCGGAAGAACACCCAGGTGGGATGTGGGATGAAAACGTGCTGCTGCTGCTGCTGCTGTGGAGAACTCATTGAGCAGACATTCTCGATACCAAAGCGGTTCACAGGGGATTCACATCCAGGCCACAGAGGAGCCGCTGGGGGGTTAGGGGGAAGCCTTGCTCAAGGACACCTGGCAGGGGGGACTGAGGTTTGAATGCAGAAACGTTTCGCCTCGGAGTGAACCCCCCAACCCCCCGAAGCACGAGGCTATCTCGTTCTGGACTGCCAACATAAGGCGGTCCTGGGACACTTGTGGCAGCTCTAGAACCTTCCGGGCTATTCTAGAACCTTCCGGGCTGTTCTAGAACCCTGGCGGCAGCACGTCGTGGCGGGTCCTGTCCGGACGTGCGTCACGGGTTTCAGAACGTGTCCGTCCACGTGCCCCACACACACACACACACACACACACGCACACACACGCACGCACACACACACACACACGCACACACAAGCACGCACACACACACACACACGCACACACACACAGACACACACAACGGGGGGGTTTGTCTTCGGCGGGGCAGAACGCGCCTGGCTCACCGGCGCGGCCCGTCCGGGGGCAAACACAGACGCTCCCGGCGTGTCTGGACCCGACCGGCGCCGGGCGCCGTGCCACGGCCGTCGCGCCGCAAAACCACTCACTCCTCTGTGAGAGACATCCTTCCTGTGGGAACGTCCCGGTACTTTATCTGGGGCCCGCGTGCGCTGCATGCCCACACTACGGGCACTTGTTTGTGCCGGGCGTACTCAGCGCCGTGCCCGCCCACCCACCACCCACCCGCCACCCACCCGCCACCCACCCACCCACGCCAGCGTCTTCCCAGGGAGTAGTGAAAGTACAACGTCTACTCCGAGGCAAAACTCTGAAGTGTTATTTAGAAGCGCCTTGTTGGGGTTGCGGTTTCACGGTCTCATGGGCCGACGGGGAGGGTGGCGCTGGAGCAGTTTAATGGCGGATCAAAAGCCGACAGGCGGCAGAGATGGGTTTGTGAGTGGGGTGGAGGGGCGGGGGGCTGGTGGTGTTAGTGGAGGAGGGGACTAGAGAGAGACTGGGAGGATTTAACTCACTGGGACTAAACCAGGAGGTTGGAGTGGCAGGCTCCAACCTGAATAAATCTGTCTGATATGAGATTAGACGCTGCTCTTTTGCTCTATTGCCCCCACACAAACAGGCCCGCCGGGCGCTGCAAAACAAACCAACCCTCCGGTGGTTCTTCGGCAGAGAGAGAGACAGAGTGGGGGAGTCTGCCCCGGGAGGAGGGGGGGAGGGGGGGAGGAATGTTTCTGTTGGTTCTCAAGCTCCTTTTTGGGTGTCCGTCCTTCCGGCACCACAGTCTGGGCCGGGCCTGTTTCAGTAGCAGGGCCCCTGCACCACCAGAACACCAGAACAACGGCACCGACCCCTCACCCTGCCTGGCTGCTCTGATCCGCGCCAACATCAACTCCTTCTGCGCACGTTCCCGGTGTAATGGCGGAGTCAGTAGTTCACCAACATCTGGCTCATGAGTCAAAAGACGCCACGGTCTCTGCTGTGATGAGGCACCGGGGCAACACATGGACACAATTATAACAAACACTCACGCACACACAGACACACACCTCTGATATATTCTGATGAACGTTAGAATTCATAGACACACGCCAACACACACACAACCTTACCCAACACATATATACACTCACACTAACCAAACACAGTACACAAGCACAAACACAGAAAAAATAGAAGCACACACACACACACACACACACACACACACACACACACACACACAGAGATACCACACTGCCACGGTGGTGGTGGATG
Source organism: Urophycis floridana (assembly GCA_027123135.1). Taxonomy (NCBI): domain Eukaryota; kingdom Metazoa; phylum Chordata; class Actinopteri; order Gadiformes; family Phycidae; genus Urophycis; species Urophycis floridana. Next base: position 1,150,425 of record JAOPUI010000092.1, on the reverse strand, counting down.
AGGGGGGGGGGGGTGGTCGAGAAGACGTGTTATTCGCCCCTGCAATGATGAAGAGCTGCGGCAAGCAGCCCTTTCGCGGTCCTCTCCTCCCCCATCCAGGGGGGGGAAGAGACCGGGAGCCTCTGGTACAGAAGTCCCCCGTTCCGACGAGATCAACACGCCAGGAGATATTTAGCACACACACGTTTTTAACACGCGTCGGGTTTCGATTCGAGCTCTCACGTTGTGCGCCAGTGGTCAGGCCAGCAACATGGCCGGTTTCATTCCAGTACTTATGACACTGGGTGGTTGACGGGCTTAACGCATAGCTTTAGATCGGCCCCCGGTACAGCTATCTGCGTGTTGTTGTTTGGGTGGGATATTTCTCAGAGACCTAGATGTGGTCTATAATAAACCCCACCGGAGCTCCAATTTCATGTGTGTATGCCATGTTCGCCAGCCTACTGAGTAATGCCCTGGCTTTCCCCCATGAGACAGAGACGTTTCGTGGTAACGGAGACCACTCTGGGACAAGATATCTGGTTTAGACCACTGGCCAGGAAGGACAGCTCTATACGGACAGCGGACACCGGTTGCCATTTTTCCAATACATCAAAAAAACAAAACAAGCGAACGGTTTCACTCATTTGACGCCGAAGGCGCCAGACTTCATCAGTCCACCTATAAGGAGGACGCAGCTGGCGCAAAGATGCCGAATCCAGATGCAGACGTCACATCGTCCGATCGAATATAACATCCTACATCTGTTGAGATAACGTCGTGTCATTTACATAACACACGATGTGTCGTTTCACAACGTTAAGGGAAGACACGTCAGCATCGGACGGGTTGGATACACGAGCCCAGGGAGTCTAACGTGACCCATCTGGCTTCAGATCAGCCGATACGTGGGTCCTGCGTCCGCAGCGACCCCAGCCTCTCTCTCCCCCCACCCCACACCACCCCGCCTCACGTCCCGCCCGACCCGCTTCGCCTCGATCACACTACTCACATTTCTCCGTCAGTTTCAGTTTCTCCTCGAAATCATTCCCGAGGTCCGTATAATCCATGTTTCTCTGTGATTCAGGAGCGGCGTCGCAGTCCCGTTCCAGTCGCTGTCATTCCTCAGTGCCGACGCACAGGAGACGAGACTCCCGCTGCAGACTCCCGCAACACCGCCCTGCGTAAACCACCAGCGGGTAGACCGGTACTAACCAAGAGTCAGCGACCGCGCAGTGAAATATAACAGTCCGGGTTAGAAAAGACAAAACGAATCAAAAAAAGAGATGAGCTACGCGTCGTTGTCAGTGGAAAGTGTGTGAGCAGGCCTGTCTGTCTGTGGGCGACCGTCCGGCGGGTGTGTGAGACACAGTGCGGTGTGTGAGACAGGGGGGCTCCAGACCCAGCGCAGGGAGGGACCACCTCCCGGCATCCGGACTGTGCCATCTTTTTTTTTTTGGGAGGAAGGGAAAATTAAACCAACTCCTTGAAAAGTTTACGAGTAAATACCGAGTAAAGTGCGCACATAATAGCGTCAATAGCGGCGTTTTAGTTCGGGTCTGGTCCTTATGGGGGGTTGATAAGATAGGATACTATTAGACGCGATGCGGGCACATGTTGATGGTGAATGGTTGAACCCGTCCAGACTCTAAACTCCGGGATACTTCTTTAGCTGCGGTGCTTACAGGTCGTTACAGATGTGTGACACGGCGTGTGGCGTGATTACGAATTAAATTAAACGTTGAATTAACTGTTCCACTCATTTTCTTTTGTCGAAAAGTTGTAGGAATCAAGTGTCCCATTGCCTACCGTCTCTGAAGCCATCGTCACCCACTTAAGACCCAAAACGTATTCGTTATTATAGGTTTTATATATTCAATATGAGTTATTATTAGTTCATTATATTCGGTGATGATAGTATAACCTAATTATATGGGTGTACAGTGATTACAAGCATATACAGAAATGATATACCAAAACAACCAAATATTAACTCCATCCATTACTTTAACAAGTATATGTTGAGGGATCAGAATATATTGATTAAATTTATCTCCTAGATGCATGCCTCTATTTGGACCTACAGCCACAGGCCTAACCACATATGTATACATATATTGTTCACTAAACTTTGATAACATGGGATGCAGGACAGTGGTGACTCTGTAGAAATCCTTCACAGTAAGACAATATGGTTTTACTGGGCCTCTGCCTCAGGTTTACCACCTCCCATTCACAACTCTTATCTACGAGGAGCCCATCCTGATCAAGAAAGGCCCTCATTGTGGTCACCGTGACGACATCACCCTAGTGTTGACGCCACATGAGGAGACAGATCCCGTGCCCCTGGCTATGACCTTAAGAGGTTATAACCTTTACTTGGAAGTTGGATTCAAATCCAATATGACTGCACTCAGTCTCTTCGACAGAAAAGTTATTTCTGTTGTGCTACATTTTTTGGGTTATTTGTGGTGACTGTGAATAATTAATACTTCAATGGTCGTCTGCTGCCAGCAGACCAGTAAAACCCACAGCAGCCACGGTGTGCATCTCTCTGATCTTGAAACAAAGAGCTTCCCGCTGCCTCCTCTGAGGGGGGGGTAATGTCCCAACTCGCCTTCTGTGTGCCACTGATCGCAGTGCTCAGAACGCACCTCCGTCAAACCACAGAGGTATGCGTCTGTAGACAGGCGGCCCCCCCACACAGCCGCCCGGCACAACCACTGTTACAACAAAACTACACCCAGAAAGCCTCAACGGTTAGCGGTGAAATGGAAAACCTGTTTCCAGTTCTTCTGCACGATACCACCTTTTTTTCCCACAAAATCCTAAAACCTACTTTTTCAAAGTTTGGCTTTCTGTTTGAGAGACAGACTCAAACACGTTCGAATCAACACGCTTTTCGTGTTGTTTGCGCGAAAAGCGCCTTGTAAGTAAAGTTTTACGGTTCAGTCTTGCTGCCACGCCCTGAAACCCATCCTCAGAAGAGCTGCCTGAACCGTGGACAAGAGAAGAAAAAGTGATTGTTTCAACACCTCAGACCAACTGAAAGGTTCCCTTTCCCTCCCTCCCTCTCTCTCTCTCCCTCTCTCCATAAACGACCCAAATAAACAATGGCTTGTGATTTTCCAGGGCGCTTCATTAGCCAAGCCTGGGTCTAAGTGGTCACACTCTTTATATATCTTCAGCTGCCGCGGCTGCAGTTGTTGCCACATGGAGCTCCAGGAACTTCCAGAGCTGGGCTTCATGAACCCGCCCAGCAGCTGATCTCCGGAGGCCAGGCGATGCGCTTCACGGTGTCCGAGGCCCCACCAGGTGAGCTGACCCACCTGGAGTCATGGTTAGAACCACGGCAGAACCATGTCTCACCTTGATCGCCGAATGCAATGCAACTGGTTTGTTAAGGACATGCTGGTAACATTGGGCCGGGTAATCCATAGGGTTAATCCGGTGGTTAGGGTTCAAAAGGTTTTGGGTTCAAACCCCATATCCCCAGACCACCTGAAGCAAGAAGCCTCAACTGCTATCTGCTTCTTAATGACAACTCATCTAAAATAAAATCACTGTAAATTACTATGGATGTAACCGTCTGCTAAATAATTCTATATATGAATCACACTAAATCACAACACAATGTGTTGTCATTATTTTCAACGACACACTAAACACGAGAGATGGCCGTTATGTTCACGTTCACGGGTCATTTAACGTAAATATTATGGGTCGTTTATACGCGGAGTGGGCGGGGCTTGGCCCTCGGCCCAGCGGCGCCTCGTGACGGCCGAGGATTCCATCTGATCTGGGTTCAGCTCTTCCCCCGGTCACACACATTGTTCACATACACCGTCGCCGGCCGTACCCCTGCACTCGCCCCTGACAGTTGGCATGGCTGTGTGTCACCTCCAGCTCTCAGCTGTTGCCGTGGTGCTGGATATCGGTGACAGTGGCAACAGTTGCCAGGGAACGGCCATAAACAGTTGCCAGGGACCGCAGTATCTGCTATGGCAAGCTGGAGCCGTGTCGATCACATTTGATCGGAAATCCCTGGGAACCTTATCGAATCAATCTAGGGAATAGATATACGTAGTTATAAACATAAATATGTATGTATTCCATATATTAGTTATGGAAGCTGTTTAAAGATGGAAAACATATCAAATATGTTCAGTAAAATAATATCCCAGAGACTATTCACTAGACTAGACTATACACAAAATCTACTGTATATCAATTACTGTATGTCAATGCAATTTCCCTTAGGGATCATTAAAGTATTTCTGTGTGTCTGTCTCTCTGTCTGTCTGACATCATTCTATATCATCAAATAATCTGACAGTGAAAGTGTTTTGCATTTGTTTTATTTTCTAGCGACAAATGCCCCGAGACACACAGAATATGGAGCATGTCAGGATCATGGCGCTATGGGGCGCTATTTTTAACCCACCATGCGGAGTGTTTGTGTGTGGGTGGTGAACACCCGCGTGTGTGTGAGAGATGTGAGGATGCTGATGGAGGCTCCACAGACCCACGTCTCACACACACACACATGCACACACACACACGCACACACACGCGCGCACGCACGCACACACACACGCACGCACACACACACGCACGCACGCACACACGCACACACACACACACACACCAAAGCACGCACGCACACACACACACGCACACACACACACACACACACACACACTCACACACACACACACACGCACACACACACACACACATCCTCCATGGCAGCGTCTTCACACAGGATTCCAGATCTTGGGGTTGTACAAAAATGACTTCTTTGATAACCTCTGTGGTTCGTAATAACCTGGAAGAAGCAAGACAGCAAGTTGAATTTGATATATTTGTAGTTGATACTTGAATACTCATAGTTCTGCTGCTAAATAATGCAGAAGGCCGAGTCAAAATTGAATTGTGTGTGAAACACCAGAACCACTACACTCCCCTGTGTAGTGGTTCATGGACCGCAGTGCAGTATTGAAATAAGAACAAGCCTTTGGTGCTGGTATATTCACCCGGGCCCGGCCCGTCCTGGCCGGTCCTGCCGCCCAGCGGACTGCGTCTGGTCTCCGAGAGGAAGGCAGCTGTAGACGCGGGGTGCCTGGGGGGCCCCTCGTAGTCCACGAGGTCATACTGACCCGGACCGGGAGGGGCCGGGCCCTTCGGAACCACCAGGGGGGGCGTGGCCATCACAAGGAGATGTCTCCTCCTGGAGGAATGAACGCTTGCTATTTTGTGATTTATTACATTTACACTACAGCAGACACTTCAAGTTCACAATTCGATTGTGAACTTGACTCCCAGCTGAAGGGTTCCGGGTTCGATCCCCCGACGTGAGCAGTCAGTAACAAAGCGTAGGTACACTCACGGCAGGGGGAGTCTCCTCACGGGGTCCGGGGTCTGGTGGGGGTCGTAGGCCCCTGGACCCGGTACCTGGTGATCCACCTGAGCCGGGAACCGGGAAGACCTGGACCTGAACGGCGCCGTGGCGGCCATGGGGCTGCTCTGGGTCACGGCGCTGTCGACCCGGTAGTGGCCTGAAAACGCAAACCAGATGGGGCTTCAGAAGCAGATGTTTAGCGGTGGAGGCTGTGGAGTAGTGAGCTGGTGGAGAGAGTGGTCCCTACACGGAGACGGGAGGTTTGGGTCGAGGGCCAAACTACCACGTTGGGTTCTGGAGAGAAACACAGACGAGCCCTTTGTCGGGAAGCTTTGACCAGAGTTACCGCAACATACCTATTAAATATGGACAACACACAGTTAGGTGTCATTAGTTTAATCAAAGGTCTTGTTTAAAACAGGGCGTTACATGCAGTGACAATCAAACCATAATGAACTAGTGTTTCAAAAAACGGTTTGAGGGAAAACATATTGGTGGAATAAAGTTGAAATACATCAGTGTGAATCAATATCAATGTCTGCTGCCCTCTACAGTTGGTTGATTTGTATTAAAACAAATCCAACTTTTTAACAAAGACAAGGTCCCTTCAAATCCATGGCCTCCCTTCAAAGGTCCTGTCTCCCACCCATACGTGGGTCGAGGTGCCTCTGGGGTCAGACCATACCCACGTACATCGTACTGATTCGGGCCTGGAGTCTTGAACTTGGGCCCCTGTACGGGGACAGCCACCGGGGCCCTGAACACCCGCGAGGGCCCGCGTCCGAAGCTGTGCCGGGCGCCGGGGGAGGACTGCAGGTTGTAGGAGTCTGGGCCCGGGGTGCATCTCCTGGGGTGCCGGGGGACCCTGGGGGCCTGGGGGAAGGGGCCCACTTTCAAGTTTCACATGTGTCACGTGGGGCATTAGAGAACCACAAGGCGAAGTCATTCATAAACAAATGCTTGAATTTGTGAACTCCTCAATGGTGAAACAAGTAAGAAATAACATTAAGGTACAGCTAAATGTACATTAATGTCCTATGTACGATCAAATATAATGAAATAAAATGAAAGTGCACACTCTTGGTGACTTGGGCTGTAGTGTTATAAACCTTGATCGTTCATAGGACATTATGGTACATTTATCTGTACGTTAATGTCCAATGTTATTTCTTTGATTTCATTTCTGTTCTACTACTCCCGTCACTGTCACTGAGCAGCAGGTAGGGGTACAGCTCCAGAATGCCTACAGGTTCAACGGGTCAAACTGTCTGACCTGAGAAGAACCATGTCCACGTCCTGCTCATTAACCACATGTCTCTACATAGATTCTCTGCCCGTCCCTTTGGCGTGGCGTGTCAGTGCAGCGTCACCGACTCGTGAAACGACTCGACGAGGACTTCTGTGTGGAGGACGAGGGCATACAGACCTTGGAGGGAAAGCTCGTGGTCCCTTTCTTGGAGAAAGAGGGGCTGAATGTTTCAGCGGAGGAGAAAGAGCAGTAGGATCCGGGTCCAGGGTTGTCGTTCTGCAACAAGACACGTGTCGACATAATTCCATAATAACACTAATCACTATGTTGAGTGAGGGTCCGGTTACAGAGAATGAGTGGCATACACTCGGAGTTTCCTACCGGGCTGTTCAGTGAGAACCTCTTGGACTGTGAGGAGAAGCCCTTCTTCTCCTCATTGCGTATCGCCACCATTTGGTATTTCGTCGGGATTGAACATGTGTAGCCAGTAACCCTACAGACTATGAAGGTCCATAATAAATATCTCAATAAATATAGGAGACATTTTATTCCATGTTATTGGGGGTTTTTTTTTAACGCCAGCTGAGGATACTCACCCTCAGTGATCCCTTTGTGTATTTTCCCCATCGTTTACCATGAAAAGTTACAGAAATCTTCAGTTTCAATCCACATTGTGAACTAAAGCCCTACTTTAAATCTAAATGAGTAATTGACTGTCCTTATACAAATGCACTAATTCAGTCGGACAAAACTAAACCCCCAAATTGTAAAACCACACAAAAGCGACCAGGCCAGACCAGTTGAGCGCCCCACGGCACGTAAACACAACACAACAGTTTCTACAACCCAATATGTTGCCATGACGACCTTAAACACCCACCCGATAGGTGTAGTCTGACTTTGTGTGCGGCGAGGCCGCAAACAGGGAAGCAGAGGGGGTCGCGTTGTCCTTCAGCGCCCCCCGGCGGCCGCGGCAGAGGCGTGCTACTACTTTCGGCGCGGCCCGTGTTGAGCTCTCCAGAGCGGCTCTCTAGTGTTCATCATGGCGATGCATGCGAAGGCGACTCCACCACAAATCCCCGACACACGCCGGGAGCTGGCGGAACTGGTGAAAAGGAAACAAGAACTCGCTGTATGTTCGTTTCGTTTTAAGCTGTATGGAATCGGTTTTGTTGTATCGGTAGGGTTTATAACGATAAAGTTGTGGGGTTTGTGGCGCGCACGGCGCAAGGCCCGGACTAGCGCCGCGGCTAAACTAAGCTAAGCTACATTTTAAACCAATGGTTAGCGGTTAGCGTTAGCTGTCGGCTACATAACATTGGCGTTAGCGGCGCTAGATGCTAATGCAAATTAGCAGTTAACATTAGCAATAACTGCAAAAGAAAAAAGGTTTCGATAATGCATTATGTTTTCAATGTTCCCAGTAAATCAGCGCACACTTTATCGCGTAGTTTAAGTATGCGTGAAGGAAAGTTGGCACATTCATCAGAAAATGTGTGAAACGTGATGTTTTTATAGCTTATATATGTCAAACTGTAGCCTGCGTGAGGAGCCGATTCTTTGGCTAACGACAGTGTAAAGTATTGACATCTTGTCTTTTTATCCTCGTATCAAGGAGACGTTAGTGAACCTGGAAAGACAGATCTATGCCTTTGAGGGCAGCTACCTAGAAGACACCCAGATGTATGGCAACATCATCAGAGGATGGGACAGATACCTTACCAACCAAAAGTAAGGTCATAACCATGTAATGTCTGCTACTGTGGGTAATTAGGGACTGTGATAATTAAACTGCTGTCTATGTGTGTTCCTGAGCTTAATTAATGTTTGATTTAGTATACGTCCAATTTGATCAACTGTAAAGGATGGGTGAAAGGCAGTGTTTTCTTTGTCTTAAAATGCTTGAATCTCATGGTGTTTGTCCACACATTGTTACCCCATAGTCTGTTCTGACTTGTTAGCTGGCAATACATATCTAAAGGGTCTTATTTACTTGCTGATGAATTACCATAACATTACATTACAGACTTTGTGAATGCGTGACTTAATGCTTGAATTGTCGACTAACCCGTAAACCTCTCCCTGGAACAGGAACTCCAACAGTAAAACCGACCGACGAAATCGGAAGTTTAAAGAAGCCGAGCGTTTGTTCAGCAAGTCGTCGGTCACATCCGTAGCGGTGAGTCCTCCGACACCTCCGACCGGGTGCGGTTCCCCCGCTTCCTGGGCCCGTCATTTTCCACCGGGCCCTTCCAGGGCGACCACTAACCCGGTCTCTCCTTCGTCCTGACAGGCTGTGTGTGCACTGGGGGGAATTCCTGATCACATGAACGAAAAACGTGAGTTGGAGAAATTCGGTCATCTGTTGCTGGTGGAGGTGGTGGTGTAGTTAGCAGTAGTAGTTGTAATAGTGGAGGTGGTGGTGCTGGTTGTGTAAGTGGTGGAGGTGGTGGTGTAGTGGTAGTAGTAGTAGTAGTAGTGGTGGAACTGGTGGTAGTAGATCTGCTATTGGGTGTTGCTAGTGATGGAGGTATCAGTGAAGCGAGTGGATTACCCTGGACTTGCTGGAGCTGACGTTCTCTCCGTTCGCGTTCCCCAGGAGAACCGGGCAGCGGGACGGAGAGCGACGCCTCGCCGGACCTCCAGAACCAGGAGAACGAGCCCAGCCAGGAGGACACGGAGGACGGCGACGGCACCCTGCAGGACCTCAAGCCCCAGAAGGCCGCCTCCTCTTCCTCCACCGGCAGTCACCACGGCAACCACAAGAAGAGGAAGAACAAGAACCGACACAGGTACGGCTGCAGCCGGCGCCGCGGCCCGGACGCCTCCTTCCCGCGGCGCTGGTCGCCGGGGTTACCGTGGGCAGCCAATGAGTGTCCTCTCAAACACATTCACAGGGAAACGGTTTCTATTGATTGCACATATCCTGTCTGTCACAGAAACATGTAAATACCGGGTGTTGTCATACCATTCTCAACATCTCGTCTCCTCACAAAAATGCATTGGTTACGCTGTACTTATGAATACACCCAGATAAAGATGTAGACGATATCGCCGCGGTTTTTGACCGCACACCAAACGACAGCCGCAGTAGCGTTGTGTTGTTCGACATGCAGGAAGGCGGTGTTTTGTGTGTGTGTGTGTGTGTGTGTGTCGCGTCATGGTTTCCTCCTGACGACCATGTGGGGGAGGTGTTGACTGACGGGAGCCGTCTCCTGTACTAACCACTGGAGGGGTTTTTTACTAACACCACTGCTCTCTCCTTCCTCGTGCTCCTCCTAACGCTGCCCCCCAGCCCTTCTGGCATGTATGATTATGACTTTGAGTAAGTCTGAATTTAACTTCCTGTTCCTGTGGATTTTGACATCCTGCCTGCCGCCGACCCCATCCTCCATCCTCCCTCCTCCCCCTCTTCTACTTCTTCCTGTCGCTTCTGATTTGTCCTCATTGTGTTGTGATGTTTTCATGGCTAGACGGGAGTCTGCTGGTTCTACAGTCTGACCGCATGCCCACCGCCACTCTGCCAGCTACCCAACTCACACAGCTTCTATTACCGCCTCGCCTCCCATTTGATGCCCTTTGATTTTTCCTTCATGCTCGCGTCCCACTGAGTTGGAGTTGTTTTTTAATGTTTTGATTTTCCTCCACATGCCATTCTCTTCTTTTTTTTTTTTTTTTTTTTGTTGCTCCGTCTGTTAAACTCCTCTTCTGAACCAAAACTTGCTCTCTCGGCCCGGCGTTGAAATGGTGGACAGTGACACCGTGTGTTGGAATGCAAGCGTGCACCGTTTGGTTTCATCCTGAGCTTCCACAGCTTCCACGACCCCCCCTCTCACTCCTCACCCCCCTGCTCCCTGCTCAGTCCATCGCTGTGGTTACCATCACCGTCACCTAACTGTCCATCTCTGTTTGCCTCCGTCCCAGGTTCGACATGAAGGTGAACAAGAAGCCACGAGCAGTAAGTAGGCCACGGCGGCCATCTTGTTGGCTTGTTTACCCTGTTTACCGTCACAAGCGTTGGCACAGCGCGAGGGATGCTTCATACTGACGGTGCTGTCTGTCTGTCCAGCAGGACTTCTCCACTTGATGGGCCCGACTGGACCGGGCCAGGGAAGAGGACCTGATAGTGAACTCTTTCTGGACTATTGTCGGTTCTCTCCGCGGGGCCCTTTTTGACGGTCGTCTCCTCTTTTTTTTTTTTTGTTTTTGTTTGTTTTGGTCCCGTTTTTATTTCTGCCTGTATCGTGTAAAGTTCTTAAACCATTCCCCCGGGCGGCCAGCCTCACCGGCAGACACAGGACGTGCAGGCTCCCAGCCGCGGTGACTTGAAGTGGAGCGCTCAACAACGTCATATTGTATAGTGTTAAAATCAATATTCTCATATTTATTATCTCATTCTCATGGTTCCCAGTGTAACGAGAGATTTTTTTTTTTTTTTTTTTTTTTTTTTTTGGTTAGTATTTAGTGTGCATTTGCCAACCAACTGAAGTTTTGATATTTTATTAAAACAAATATTTTAAAAAAAAATTTAATAAAAGATTTATAT
>JAOPUI010000092.1:1117214-1134364 GCA_027123135.1 Urophycis floridana | reverse complement strand
CCCTGCCTCCCCCCCAGCCTCCCCCCCGGGACAGAGAACAACACGCACGGAGTCTGGGAGCTCTTTGCATTGAAGACTTAAGTCCCCACTGTCAAAACACAAGACACGAGAAAAACCCAACAGCTTTATGACCCACGATTTACGAGTCGGCCAACTTTGACAAGAAGTGCGCTTACTTACAATTAGAATTTCAAACAGAGAAATACGTTCAATACTCACAATTCAGTGCCTGGTTTCTGTTCCGCTGGTCCGCTGACGCCGGCGACTGGATGCGGGATAAATCCTCTGGAGGAGCCGAGGAACTGGAGGCGACTGTCCCGGCTGTGGGTGAAGCTATCTCTGTGTCACTGAGCGAGGGAGTGTGTGTGTATGAGAGAGTGTGTGTGTGAGTGTGTGTGTGTGTGTGTGTGTGAAGGGGCAGGAGCCGCAAACCCGGCCCACTTTTCTCTCCACCCACCCTTTCACCTTGAGAGGAATTAAGTGGCTCTAAATTACAGCAGCTTTTACCCAAGTGTTGGTATTCCGGCCATTAAAAGGGAAACAGGCGAAGGCATGGCATGGACTTTAAATACGTTTCGGATTTCTGACGTAATTATGATAATTACACAAAAAATCATTAAAACAATACTTTGTGATTACTTTTTATTTCTGAATCACAGCACCGTATATAAAGTAACGATGTGTGAGCGGCGCGCGTTACTCGGGACGTTTAGTAACGCGTTACCGAGTCGGGACGGGTCCGCTGCCGTCATCGTCCACACTCGCTTACTCTCAGCTCGCCCTCGCTGGCTCCACTACATTTCTGTGGTCGTGGAAAACTGCAGGCTCCTTAAAAAAATCCTAGAGAGCAGGAGATCATTTTGCCTTTCCTTGACCTCCATTTTCCAGCGAGGTCTGCTGCCGTGGATGACAGACAGCCTGATGCCGCCACCCATCACATGTCTCCGGGTAATGTCTTACATGTGTGACAAATTAAAAGACGCGCTGTTAAGAGCAAAGTTACCAAACGGGGCCCGGGCCCCGATTCAAGCGGTGGGCCTACCCGCCATGTGGACGGAGGGGGGGCTCCCCACGACTGCGTTCGGCTGAGGGTTGAAAACTTGGAGAGCGATGCAAGCCGTTTTAGAGGACGTGCTGCCCCCTGCCGACCAGAACACGCCACATGCGTCACCGTGGAGATTTAGATACCCGTTATGGGCAATAGGATGGGAATAAAAGTCGTAATTACGCTTTAAAAACTTTATTTTTCAGCCATTTATAAAACATGATTCACATTTCCTTGCTTTAAAACTATTCTCAGTGGGATTAGGTGTAAAGAGGAGAGAGAGAGACACACACACACAGACACACAGAGAGTGTGTGCGAGAGATTTTATGGCCTCCGAAATATTATCCAGACCTGCTTGGACTTCCCTAAAAGCAAATTATTACCTGCTACTAAGCACAATGTCATAACGTAAACCTGGCCAACGGAAGGCGAGCGTGACGGTTCTAATGAAAATATCTTTTTTCCTTTTTACACAGGCGTCCATTAGCGGCCACGGACGCGGCCCCCTCGGAGCACAAACACAGTTCATCAGCGCGGACCCTAACAGCGCCGCTGGTACAGCTGACGTCCACCCGGATCTCCAGCAGCAGCAGCCGGCTTGAGTCATTATCAACACCGGGCGCGCAGGCGGCCTCGGCCGGCCCCCTGGAGGCTGTCCACCCAGGAACCAGCGGTTCCAGCAGGGGGCGTACAAACCCCCGGTTCTACACTGTCCTTCTCGGATGCAAACCTTTTTTTTTTTTTTTGCCTCGCTGGAGGGGTACCACGTCATTCACACGTTTGTAGCCTAAATAAGTATCTACTATCTACAGAGAACACCTCAAACTACTACAGGAGCATTTCAAACCAAAGAGAGGAGAATCAGTTGAAGCTACGACAGTGATTGGTGGGTGGGAGGACATCTACTGATTCAAACGTCTCTGTGCAAGCAAGCGACAAGCAACTAAAGTCCGAATTATGTACTCGGCATGACGACTAGTATTTACGTTGTCACCAACCCCAAAGAAACACACGCGCACACGCACACACACACACACACACACACTCTGGGTCGGAAACATATCCTAGGCAGTAATATAAGTTTGGTTAAAAAAGGCACATCATCGTTCAACGGAAGATGATTTAAAAAGGCAAAGGAAAACCTAAACAGAATTTGTTTTGCTTTTTCAACCAAGGCTCATAATAAGGCATGATAATCATAAACATTAACATACGCGTCGGCATCTCACCGAGACCAAAAAAAAAAAAAAAAAGTACGTAGATGTCGACGATGTTTTTGTGCTGTGACTTTCAAAAGACTTCCCCCCCCCGGGGTCATCATCATCACTCATCTCTCACGCCAGCCCCACATCGCCCGGCCAGGAGTCATCGTCATCCTCTGGTCCGTTTCGGCCCACCATCGACACCTCTCCGTCCAGAGGAGGAGGAGAGGTCACGGACCGCACCCTGAAGCGGTCCTCTGAGACACCGTGAGCCCACAGACCTCACACACCGGCAGCCCAGCAGGAGACCGGGCTCTGTGCACTACCGAGCCCTTCAGGAGATGCCTCGAGTCAAAGAGGGATTCGCAGCGAAGCTTTTAAAAAGGAGCCGGCAGCGGGTGAGGGTGCCTACGGGGTGACGAGGGTGTTAGGCTGCGGGCATTGGGGTATCAAACCCGGAACCTATTGGCTGGGCATCGATGACCCCAGAGCCACTGTACCCCCCCCCGCCGCCCTCCTGACGAGCAGATGAAGAGACAGTATTGGGGGGGGGCATGGTGAGGAGCAGGTAGGGTGCTGGGGACACTTGTACAGTAGGCTGCGGAGATAGGCGGGCATCGAACCCAGAAACACCAACCACTCTGGCCTACGACACGATCCTGCCCCGCCAGTTCTGACACACACGCGCACACACATATATACACACATACAAACACACACGCACACGCACACACACGCGCGCGCGCACGCACGCACGCACGCACCCCTAACACTAGCTTGGAGCCCCTCAAACCTCCACCCGTTTTGCAGGTGAGGCACCTGACCGCCGTGCACCACCTTATCCCTCCCCAGCGGGTGGTGTAAACAGTCCTGCTACATGTTGCCGTTGTGTGAGGTGTACTTCCGGTGGTTCAGACTGCGGGTGGAGGTGGAGGCGGAGGCGGAGGCGGAGGCGGAGTGGGCGTCCCCTCGCCGGCCGCCCGTCCTCTGGGTCCAGAAGCCCACCTCAAACACCTCGTGGACGGCCTTCCGGAAGCAGTGGAAGTTGTAGTCGATCAGGCCTTGGGGAGGAAGAAGAGGAAGAGGAGGAGGAGGAGGAGGATGATGATGATGATGATGATGATGATGAAGGCAGTCCAGTCAAGCGCTCAGTCAGTCAATCACATTTTGTTTCGAACCAATCACGTCGCAGGAGGCGAGGGTCTGTACGCGTGGAATGGCCGCAGCATGCGGTCGATAACTCCAAACAGGTGACTGTAAAAGCTGTAAAACTGACCGAAGCCATAAATCTTATGCAAATGAGTTTTCTTGGTCGAATATCTCCGTAACCAAACAGGAAACAACTCCGCCCCCTTGTGGTTGTTGGTTCCTGCCCCCCCCCCTCTCCCCCCAGAAGTCATGCTATAACTACCGGGTGCCAGATTAAGTCAAGTGTGTAAACTGTAAACTCAATTTCTGTTCCGTGAACACAACACAAGCTGTGAGATTCAGGCGTACGTTCACACGCTGCAGGTTGTTCCACCATCTGTGCGTTTGCGTACGTTTTTCCCCCTAAGCTCTCTCTACTTCCATGTCAGTGAACCAATCGTCCAGTACCATAAAGTAGAATCTTATCTCTCCCCCCCTGATACGCTCCAGGCCTTAAATAAACAGCGACCATAAAGCAGGTGCTATCAGTGTCAGCTCTGGTTTTAGTTTCACTTGTCTAGCAGCACCTGTCTCTGAAACGCAGTTTCCATTCCTCCTGTACAAGTTTGGGGGGGGGGGGGGCTTTGCCCATTTGTTAGAAACCTGGAAATAAATCACACACACACTCCACTCACACACACCACACACCACACACCACACACACACACACACACACACACACACACACACACACACTACACACACCTTTCCTCTCAAAGCTCTCCTCACGCAGGATGCAGACCACAGCCAGGAAGCGCGTGACCTCCTTCAGGTAGAGCACCGTGGTGTTGTTCAGCTTGATGATGGCCAGCGACTCCTTATCGTACGCTCCTCCGTCCTCCATGGGCCTGGAAGAGGAGGAGGAGGTGGTGGGGAGGAGAGAGGTAAACCCCGGGAGGAGAAAAAGGAGGACAGGAGGAGGACAGGAGAACAGGAGGAGGACAGAAGGAGGTGGGGAGAAGGAGGAGGCAGAGGAGGTGGGGAGGAGGAGGTGGGGAGAAGGAGGAGGAGGAGATGGGGAGGAAAGAGGTTGACCCCAGGGAGGAGAAAGAGGAGGTGGGGAGGAGGAGGACAGGATGAGGTGGGGAGGAGAGAGGTAAACCCCGGGGAGGAGAAAGAGGAGGACAGGGGAACAGGAGGAGGACAGGAGGAGTAGGAGAGTGTTTCACAAGGAGTGGAAGGAGAACAGCATTGATTTGGTGACACGACACTTCTCCGGGTGGAATGTAGACGACGCGTATTGATCACAGAGCACTTAAATCGTTTCTGCAGTTGCTCCGCAATTGATCCGATTGTTCTCTGCTTCACTTTGTGTAAAAGTTTTCATTTGCTTTTAATCAAAAAAAACGACTGAATGGCTGTGAGGTCCCACCTCACCAGGTGGGAGAGACAGACCACAAGGACCACCTCGTCACCTCACCAGGTGAGACAAACAGACCACCTCATCACCTCACCAGGTGAGACAGACCACCTCGTCACCTCACCAGGTGAGACAGACAGACCACCTCGTCACCTCACCAGGTGAGACAGACAGACCACCTCGTCACCTCACCAAGTGAGACAGACAGACCACCTCATCACCTCACCAGGTGAGACAGACAGACCACCTCATCCCCTCACCAGGTGAGACAGACCACCTGGTCACCTCACCAGGTGGGAGGGACAGCCCAGGACAGAGCACGCGGAGGACGCCGCCGTCTCACCCGTAGATGCAGGAGATGTCGATGACCACGTCGATCATGTCGCAGCAGAGCTCGTAGGACTGCATGTCCACCGCGGAGCTGTCTGTGGCGATGTAGATCTTACTGACCACGTCGAACAGGAAGGCCTTCTCGATGCCCGAGTGCTGAGCGACAGGGAGCAGGGGGGAGGGAGCAGGGGGGAGAGAGAGAGAGGGGGAGAGAGCCGTGAGCCCGGAGCAGCGCCAGCACCACTGAGGCTCTGAGACCAGACCCCCCGTTGAGCAGGGCGGGTCCGCGAGCGGAACAGAACCCCAGACCCACAGACCCACAACACTGTGCTTTTGTAGGAAGGTGCGCAGAATGAGTGCATCCCAGAATGTTCTCGACAGCGGTCACATGCCATGGTTGTATCCGCCATCTGGGCCAATAAAAAAAAAAATCCTCGACCCAACCCCCACCGTTTGTGACATCATAAGTAAGAACAGCCAATGGGGGAGTAGAAGTAGAAAGTAGAAACTCACAGAAATGAAGATGTTTAGCAGGTTCTCCAAGGTGGGCAGCTGTGGGAGAAGCTTCTGGACCACTTTGCTGAAAGCCTCGAATATGGAGTGGTCGTAGATACTGGTCAGGTAGAAGCTGTAGGAGAAGGAGGGAGGTATGGGAGGTAAGTGGGAGGGGTGAAACGTCCTTTACTTGACAAACAACCTTTCTAAGAAGACATCTGTTTGTATAGCATCTCATAAACATGGTATTCGGTGGATGCTGATGTTCAAGGTGTCCTACTAATACCAAGAGTCCAAACTTTCTAGGCAAAGGTGTCGACAGTGAGAATGGACCGTCTAACTGCCAGTGTCCACACCGTGCCCAAACCCAGGACAGCAAGTCAGAACGCCTTGACGAAAGGCTGTTGGCTGAATTATGATGAACTATATTAAATTAGATGGATGCTCTAGTCATGCCTGGGGGGCAATTCAGCCATTACAGCAGAAAATGTAATTCCACACCAGGAATTACTTGTGCATAGGAATGCCCTTGGTAATTGAGATAAATTTAGCTGAGGTGGGAATTGAACCGCTGACCCTCTGGTTGTGGAGCCCACGCTCTACTGAGCTATGCCGTCCAGTCAACAGTTACCAAATAAGCTTCTAACAGTATTTCACTTGTTATTGTGCACAGGAACCATGCACAAAAACTAGTCATGTTATTCTTCTACATACCACATTTCTGCAGTTAATGAGATATTTGCAAAACAAAAAACTCCCATAGACATAACATAACATTGGGCCTTTTTGACTCGGCCTACTGCCTTGCTCGTTTTGCCTTTCGATTCACTTGTAAAATTCTCCTTTGGGGCACATTTCTCAAATTACAGCCAAGGTAAATGCTCCCGATTTGGGTGTTATAGTCTTTTTGTCGTCAGACTTTGTGCATGTTATAAAACGACAGTGCAGACAAACTAGCCAAACCAGTGCAATACTGTCAGCATCTTATGTGGTACAGCATCGCTCAGAGGGTAGAGCGCGGGTTCCACAGCTGCAGGGTCGGCCGTTCCATCCCCACCTCAACTAAATTTATCTCAATCATTGTGGTTTCTCCTTTCTTGCGTGGAATTACATTTTCTAGTTACTATTATTATCGTCATGATAACTATTATGATGCAGCTCCTGTTCTGCATCGTAAGTTACAACGGCAGTTACTACTATGTGCAACGCGCTCATAAGCGTTATGATTACTGTTATGACCATCGCAGCGCTATTACGCGCGTCGAGTTTGACGACAAAAAGACTAAAACCCCCAACAGGAGCACTTACCTTGGCTGTAATTTGAGAAATGTGCCCGAAAGGAGAAATTTGAGGAGCAAGGCAGTAGGCGGAGTCAAAAGGCTCAATGTTATGTCTAGGGGAGTTTTTTCTTTCTCAAAAAAGTAAAAAGTTGACGAAAATGAAAAATACTTAGCACAGGTATACGGAAGTAGACATTTGTGATAGAGTTTGAATGAAATCTCGAGGTTCAGTCGTTTAGCCCTCCATTAATCGTAGAAATTTGGTGTGAAGAAGAATATGACGAAAAGCGATAATCAGATTGTGCATTCCTATGCACAATAATAAATAGGAATACACTCACTATACAATAAATAAAACATATAGGAATAAAATCACAATACAATAAACAAAAGACAGTAAAACACCAATACATATTATAGCATCTGGATGTACAATATGATATGTACATCATAACAATAACAATAACCTAGGAGCGCATGACATCAGACTCAAAAGTGCCGTAACGGGGCCGTGGTTCTACCTGAGGTGGAGCTTCTCCAGACCCACGTCGGCCAGGTCGTCGTTGGCCCGCTGGTGGATGTCCCTCTGGGTCTCGATCTTGTGGTCGTCCGACAGGCCGTCCACCTTGTGGATGAACACCTCGAAGTTGATGTCCGGGTTGACGCGGTACGCCCGGGACACGGTGGTGTGCAGCCTCTCCAGGGCCTCCACGTAGTCGTCCTGGTCGGCAGGTGGCGGGGGCGGCAGGGGCACAGTCGTCACGGTTACCGCGAATGGAACGCACAAATCGGCATAACGTGCCGCGGACGGTCCTCGCGGTTAGAACGGACAGAGCCGCACGGTTGTCATGGTTACAGTGGATGGAATTGACAGTGTTGTCACAGTTACAGGGTGATGGAATCGACATCATCCGTCTCTAACGGGACAACAGCAAATGTCAAAATGTCTTCATGCTACTTTCGCCCTGTAAACCTTCATACTTTTTTAGATAAGATTAGATTCAACTTTATTGTCATTGTGCAGAGTACAAGTACAGGGACAATGAAATGCAGTTGGCGTTCTAACCAGAAGTGCAAATGAGCATTATTGTACATGCAGATTAAGGTGCAGAGTGCAGTATTGAAAAACAGGAAAAAGTGGTAGTAGTGATTAAAGTGACAGTAAGCGGTAAACAGTGCAAGTGGAGGTAGTGATTGTCAAGGTAGTAACGGATCATTTAGCGTTTGGCTAAATTTTACAATGTTTATTTGTTATTGTTTTGGTACCAATTCATGTCTGCCCAGCTAGCACAACCTCTTGGTCACAATGGAATAGGGACCCCTCATGCACCCCTTCTCTGTGTTTCTTTTTGATGAAGGGCCGAAACAAATAAAGTTGACTTTTGTCTATATGGGCCTACCTGGGCATCGATGACGAAGATGAGCGCTCCGGTGCCCGTGAAGATCATCTCGTCGTCGAACGTGGGGTCAAAGAAGTCCACCTGGCCGGGGAAGTCCCAGATCTGGAAGTTGACGAAGGAGCTTCCCGAGAGATCGTCCTTGTGGATCTTGTTGGTGCTCTCCAAGAAGAGCGTCTCGTTGGGCGACATCTTGTGGAAGACCACCTGGGAACCACACAGCAGGGAGTCAGTGACGGTCATCGGCCCGCTCGGCTGTGAGGTGAAGAACATGCGTAGTATGCTGTGTCGCCTATTTGAGAGGTTTGCGTCCACAGCACCCATCACTACGCGGAGCGAAGGCGGTAGGTTAGGTGCATGTCGTCACCCCTCACCTTCTGGATTGAAGACTTGCCGCTCCTCCGGAGCCCCATCAGGAGGATCCTCGGCTGGGTGTCGGTGGACGCCGAGTTGTCATCATCGATGCCCGCCTCGTCGACCCCGTAGCCGAAGTCTTTGGGGAACGAATCCACTGCCCCGTAACTCCCCGACATGTCTGGCTCCTCCACGTACTGGATAGACATGATTCAGTGGTCCTGAAACCCAACCCCGCGTTCAGAAACCAAACTAAATTGGACTAGATTGTTTCTTTCAACGCCCGGACAGTGAGATGTTCATCTCTGGGGAACTTTCCAGCTGAACTGTGTGTTGCGCTGCCTTGCTCAACGGCTGGTTCCGATACACAAACATGACGCGGTGGTTTAGTAAAAGACTGGCGTTACATCCCCCCGTGTGACCGCCTCTGGGGTTGGGACTTTGATGAAGTGCGCTAACACGGCTTGGTTAGTGGTGAAGGAACACGGGGGATAACAAGAAAATCACCTCACAAGATCACAAGTTAGACACTTCCGCCCTGGTGACGCCACGCCCCCTCGGTCGAACGCGATTGGGCGCCGGCCCTCAACACAACGTTTCACGTGACAACGTGTCACATGACCCGAGAGACCAGCAAGTCAGCAGGAAGAAAGCGAGACGTGAGAGCGGTGAGTTGGAGGTGGTTGTGTGTGTATGTCGTAATGTGAGTGAACGTTGATATGTTTATCGCGTCTACACGGTGTGCACAAATATTGCGGTGAAGGTGGATTAGATCTCGGGGTTTAGGGTGTTGCGCCATCAGTGCTTGGTACGAAGAGAGCTCCAAAGCCTCATTAAACTAACCCATTGCCACCAGACGAGTTCAGCCTAGAATGCTGGTGCATGACAATGATGTAAGCATTATGGATTCGTTGTGAAATGTGGAGTTTCCAAGGAAGTTAAATCTCCATGAAGACTCCATATTCACTCATCTGGCTGCAGCACTGCTTGCTACTGACATATTGTCGGTGTATATTTGCTTATTGTATCTATTATCTCTTCATACCTATGTACTTTGCACTGTAGCCTACTCATAGACAGTATTTCCTGCCACACCCTTAATATCAAATCTGGGATATAAACAGGGTGTACAGGGCTACATCATACGTTATGACGCACACTGTTTACATGTGATACCCCGTGACCCAGTGCGGTGGGTTTCCAGGGTTCAAGATGGCCTCCACTGTCCTGCGTCTCCTGTTGGCAGCCTGCCCGTTGCTGTTGGTTACCGGCGACCCTATTCGCAAGTTCGCCAGCAATGGGACTTTACCGCTGGTCATGTGGCACGGAATGGGTACGTTTCCGGTACGCTGGGGTCAACGCGACACTTGATCACGCTGTTGTGTACAATATTGCTCATCTTCCAATGTGCTGAATGTTCCACTGCGACATACGGCGACAGAACAGCAGTCGATCTAAGCTGTTTTGAAGGTTATTCATGTCAGTCGGCATTGACTGCAATTTCATCTGTGCTATATGCCTGGCATGTAGCATATTTGACAATAAAGTTACTTGAACTTGAACTTCAGTTAAAACATGTACCGGGGCCCACTGAGAATGAATGAGCAGTCATAACCAACGCTTTGTATTAATATATATATATATAGTATATAGTATATAACATAACATAACACTTATATAACATAATTAACAAATCGAGGTGTTTGCATTGATTACAGGCGACAGCTGTTGCAACCCCATCAGCTTGGGGGCCATCAAGAAGATGATCGAAGACGAGGTTCCAGGGATCTACGTGCTGTCGCTGAGGATCGGCAATAACATCGTCCAGGTGCCTTCACGCCGCCTCCCTCACCCGCCTCGCCGCCATCTTGGTTCTAAAGGCTAACCGGGTGGAGGAACCGAATGCGGGCTGAGACCGTCTCTCTCTCTCTCTCTCTCTCTCTCTGCTGTCGTAGTTCTCTGCATCATTTTTCCCTTCATTGAGGATTCAGTTTTGCAAGCCTCTTCGGCGAACTTCGCTCACCTGAACGTTTTGAAAAGCGTAGTTCATGACAGCGACACGCACCTGTCAGTGTGGTACGCTGTGTGGTACGTGGTCCAGGTGAGTTTGAGGGAGTGTGGTGGCGCGCTGGAGGTTCACGTTCTCCTCGCTCCTCCCCAGGACACGGAGAACGGCTTCTTCATGGACGTGAACAAGCAGGTGGCCCAGGTGTGTGCTCAGCTGGCCCAGGACCCCCAGCTGCAGGGGGGCTACAACGCCATGGGCTTCTCCCAGGGCGGACAGTTCCTGTGGGTGAATTTACCTTCTTTAAAAAAAAAAAAAAAAAAACCTGTGTCATAAGACTCTCCCTCGACCAAACGCAAGACAAGTCTGATCTCTGTGTCGGTCTGTCTGTCTGTCTGTCTGTAGGCGGGCTGTAGCCCAGCGCTGTCCCTCTCCACCAATGAAAACCCTGATTTCGGTGGGGGGTCAACACCAAGGTAAACATCAACAACACTCCCGTCACTCCGGGCAACAGAAGTCAGACCTTTGTTAAATGGTAATGGAAGTGGGCGTGGCATGTTCTCTGCCCAGGTGTGTACGGTCTGCCCAGGTGTCCCGGGGAGAGCTCTGTTGTCTGTGACTGGATCCGCAAGGCACTCAACACTGAAGTGTACTCTGACATGGTCCAGAGACAGTGAGTCTCTCTCTCTCTCTCTCGCTCTCTCTCTCTCTTCACTAATGAGTGAGCTTACCACAATACAGCTCAGAGGAAGTGATTATTATGGCCGGTTTAAAACGGACCATTGTGTGTGTGTCTCTCTGTTCTCAGTCTGGTCCAGGCCCAGTATTGGCACGACCCACTGAAGGACGACCTGTACAAGAAACACAGTCTGTTCCTGGCCGACATCAACCAGGAGAGGGTCAGTACGGGCTTCAGGCGCCAGCACTGAACCTCTGCAAGGGAGAACGAGAAAACTCACCGCAGTGACGTGAACCTGAGTGCAGTGAAGTGAACCTGAGTGAAGTGACGTGAACCTGAGTGCGGTGACGTGAACCTCACTGCAGTGAAGTGAACCTGAGTGCAGTGACGTGAACCTCACTGCAGTGACGTGAACCTGAGTGCGGTGACGTGAACCTGAGTGCAGTGCAGTGAAGTGAACCTCACTGCGGTCACGTGAACCTGAGTGCAGTGACGTGAACCTGACTGCGGTGACGTGAACCTGAGTGCGGTGACGTGAACCTGAGTGCAGTGACGTGAAGCTGACTGCAGTGATTGTGAATGCCGTCACAGGTGGTGAACGAGACGTACAAGAACAATCTCCAGCTGCTGGAGAAGTTTGTCATGGTGAAGTTCTTGCAGGACACCGTGGTGGATCCAGTCGTTACAGAGGTAATAATACGGAGAACAATCAATGTTAATAGCTTTACTTGTTAAACCTAATCAACTTTTCTTGTTACTGTTGTCTTACTGTTTATAACAAGTGAATTTCCCCGGTTTGGGACCATTCACGTTTATCTGGCCGACCAGATACAGTTGCTCGACATGACCCTATGAGAATTGTCTTCTCAAAGGCTCCAATACGACCACATTCATGTAAAGAACTGCGTTGTTCGGACTGCAAACTGTTGGCCGAGAGTGCTCCCCACACGTGCCACTTCCTGAAACACAGACAGACAGGTCCCGTCTCACCAATCGCCAGTCATCGTCACGGCGACGGCTGTGACTGCCGTGACGCACACGACAACACAACAAAGGTCTTTCATAACACGACACACAACTTCCTTCCTGTTCCTCTAGTGGTTCGGCTTCCTGAAGACGGGGCAATCAAACGAGACGGAGACGCTCCAGGAGAGCCTGCTTTATCAGGAGGTATGAGATGGCACTCTACAGAGCCGTTAGGCAGAGGGCAGTTATTTTATCACTGCACAGTGCTAGTTTTATATTTGGTACTCGCCAAGAGAAATGTCTCGTATGGTTAATGTAAACCCACTGACTCGTGAGAAGCAGTAAACCCAGAGAGACGAGTTTCAATTCCCTGCACAGGCTGTGGGCTTTTGAAATGCGCCCAAGCGCATCATCACAATTCAGCCGGCGTTGACACTGTGACAGAAACACACAAACACCCGCCAACTCGCCTCTGGTTCTCCCCCCGCAGGACCGCCTGGGCCTGGCCGCCATGGACAAAGCAGGCAAGCTGGTCTTCCTGGCCTCCGACGGGAACCACCTGCAGTTCACCGCACAGTGGTTCAACGACAACCTGCTGCCCTACATCCGCTAGCATGACGGCAGCGCAGGGGCTAGCATGACGGCCTCACATGACGCTAACGCCCGCGCGCTGCTAACGTCGGGCGAATCCGAGATGGTCTGTTTAATTAACTTGAGCTTAGGCCGTTTTTTTTAAGAAAAGGACGGTGAAATAATCTACATGTATGAATATGATCATAACTAGACCACACACACACACTGCACTGGATACTGTTCCATTTTATTTTTTACTTACTTTGGCTAACGTGTGCATAAGAGGATCCAACACATGCTGGAAATGTTGTTTCAATGTTCCATGTTTTCTTTTTCCCTTTTTAATAAACTTTACGTTCTTAAGTTTTGATGATTTTCCTTCAGGATCCCAATCCCTCAACTGTACAAAAAAAAACACCAGAGGCTTGAGAGAAATTCATACTTTTTATTGCAACTTTATTTTATTTATTTTTTTCCAATGATGTCTTGACTACTGATGGGCAGAACTTTGATTCTGGGCCCAAAGAAAGAGGTAAAGAATGAAGTGAAGGAGGGACCAAGCACGATGAGGGAGGGGGAAGGGAGGGGGAGGAGCCGACCACAGGAAGGGGCGGGCCAACCGCTTTTAGACTTGAGCAGTTACTAATCTACCACGACTACGACGACTACAGCAGATCCTCTAACCGTTTTAAAACCCTCCGTTTCCGCTCGCCTCCTCACTTTTCCGCGAAGGAAAAAAGATAAAAAATAAAAATAACCTTGTGGAACCCACGTGAGAACAGCAAACCCAAGGGATCCGTAGTCTTTTGCGCTTCCTGAAATGGAATGTTCACTTGGAATACTTTCATGGAATGTGCCATTACAGGGGAGTGGGGGGAGGTCGTACATGGAGTGAGTTTGATTATTCCCTCGTTTACAGATTGTTTTTGAACTTTTCAACCTCGATGTTGATCAGGAGCGAGCCAGGCTATATTAAAGCACGTGCAAAAGTGGTCATTGGCATTCCTATGTTGGCGCCCGGCGCATGGCAAACGTCCCGGTTCCCTACGAAGGTTAATATCGTTAAAGAGTCCTCCCATGCTAAGTGAGGGCCGGTTAAACATCTACTTCGACACAGCAGTTGCATAAAAATGGCGCGGGCGGATCGGCCCACGCCCGGCTAGAAGAAGAAGAAGAAATGCGATTGGCTGCAGAGTTGCGGTCTGATCGTCTTATTGGCTACGGCATGGCGAGGGGCAAACGGCTGTGGCTGATCTTTAGGAGACGCCGGCCGCCTGACGGATTGATTACGTGAAGCAAAGCGGTGACACCCCCCCCCTCACCGGGGAGTGGATTCTGCCGCGTGGCCGCCTCGCTGATTGGCTAAACTCGTTTAGAAGGTACTCACGGACCAATGAGGACGACAAGCTGCTCCCTGCGTTTTGGCTGGAGGAACGCCCCAGAAAGAAATCAAAAAAAGGGACAAGCAGTCCTCTCATTGGCTGATGGAAGGAACAGCTTCGGTGTTGATTGGCTGATGGACAAAAAGGGGAGGGAGGGTCGCGGGGAATGTCCGAATTCCGGTCAGCGGCGGGAATGTTAGCAAAGGTCGGATACGGTTTTGATTACAAAAAAAACCAAACAAAGGAATGTGTGTGTGTGTGCATGTGTGTGTGCGTGCGCCGTGATGCTTCCTATCCGGCGATCTCGGTCGCCGTGGTGACCAGCTTCTTCCCATCCCAGACCGTCTTGAACTGCTCGGGAACCGCGTGCTCCGTCTGCAGGAACAAAAAGGCCCAGAAAGAGCGCAGCAGTGAGCACAGAGGGGACCACCAGGCTTCCACAGACTCCGCTGACCTCCTCCCTTTGAGCCACTCATGTGACGCCTCTCCTCCATCTCCGATAACAAATTCAGCAACTTCAGCAACATGTGGATGAAACTAGACATTGTTTGCAGCCTGTTTTCATTGCTGCCGTTACTTAACCGTTACTACCTCGACAATCACTACCTCCACTTGCACCGTTTACGTTTACCGTCACTTTAGTAACTACTGCCACTATTCCGTTTTTCAATACTGCACTCTGCACCTTAATCTGCATTTCAACCTGCACCTTAATCGCTCATTTGCACTTCTGGTTAGAACGCCAACTGCATTTCGTTGTCCCTGTAACTTGTACTCTGCACAATGACAGTAATATTGTATCTAATCTAATCTAATGTAATAAGAACGGGGGGGGGGGGGTGGAGAGTGAGGGCGACTCACAAATTCGCCGTCAGCGCCGGGCACCAGGATGTTCATCTCGGAACTCTTGGCGCTGACGACCTCGCACTCCAGGGAGTCCTTGCTCAGGTAGAGGTGGCAGCCGTCCGTCTTGTTGATGGAGATGGTGGGGATCTTCCCCAACACCTGGACGGACACACGAGACACACGTCGACGACAACAGTCACCGACACAAGCCTTTCATCTCGGGATCCATAATGGTCCTGGTGTCTTCAGGTGAGCTGCAGTGCATTGTGGGTGATGTAGTGTAGAGTCCATTTTTTCAAAAAGGACAAACTTCATATGGAATCAAACATTTTAGGCCCATGCCACAGTTCTGTTGAGTTTTCCAAAATGTTATGGTACATTAGTGAGATTAATACGTTATGGTATTAAAAAAACAAAAACTAAACCCAGAAAAATTTTGTGACCAAACCTGTGCCCTGAAAAACAAGGTCAGAGCCCAGGAATCAATAATCAATAATCAGTGATGGGACCCACCTGGACCTTGACGTCTCGGCAGTTGATCACCTCCACGATGCCCACCACATCATCGAACACCAGGCCCAGCTTCTGGCAGTTGTCTGCCGGGAACAAGCAGAATCGTTAAAAAAACATCCCATCCACAGCCACCGATCCACCTGACCAGCCCCGCCCACTGCCCCGCCCACCACGCCGCCGCCCCCTCTGGGGGGGGGGGCGGGGCCTTACCCAGGGTGATGGAGTTGATCTTCCCCTTCACCGTCAGGGTGCTGCGGTTGCACTTGTAGGCGTACACCACCTGCTTCAGCTCCGTGTCGGTGATGGACAGGGTTTGGCCGTCCTGATTCTCCTGCGGGACGAGAGACCAGCGGGAGACAGAGAGAGAGAGAGACAGAAAGAGACAGAGAGAGAGAGAGAGAGAGAGAGACAGAGAGAGAGAGACAGAGAGAGAGCAAGACAACAAGAGGGGGAGACAAAGACAGAGACAAAGAGAGTGAGAGAGAGGGAGACAAAGGCAGAGAGCGAGAGAGACGGAGAGTGAGACAAAGACAAAGCGAGAGAGAAAGACAGCGAGAGCGACAGAGAGAGAGAGAGAGAGGGAGACAAATACAGAGAGACAGCGAGAGAGAGAGAGAGACAAAGACAGACACAGAGTGCGAGAGACAGAGCGAGAGAGAGAGAGAGAGAGAGAGAGTGAGGGGGCATTCAGTAAAGCGTTGTGACCGTACAAGGTTCCCCTCTGAACAGCGGTCCTATCTAACAACAACAACATGCGGTCATTCACCACTTTCCACTTCTTGCCGTCCAGCTCCAGCACGGCCGGCTGCTTGGCGGCGGGCGCTGCGGCGGCGGCGGCCGGGCGCGGCGAGAAGGGCTTGGGACCCGCGCGCACGGGCGCCTGAGACCGCAGGTTCGGGTTCTTGTGGGTCTTCTCGTTGTCGGAGACGTGCTTCAGGCCTGGGGGGGGGTGAGGGGGGGGGAGAGGAGAGAGAGAGAGAGACATGAGCCCAGCTTGACCAACACCTCAGACTAGAGAGAGAGACGGGTTCTAAAAACACACAACTTAACGCCTTCAGAGAACCAGCCCTGTGGAAAAACAACACCACTACGAACGCCCAACACGTTCGCGGAGCGGCCGGGCGCCCACAATGCCCCTGGGCAACCCATAATGCCCCTGGGATACCCACAATGCCCCTGGGCCACCCACAATGCCCCCGGGCTACCCACAATGCCCCCGGGCCTCCCACAATGCCCCCTGGTCGGCCACCCACCGGTGGTGATGTCGGCACCCTTGTTGATGGCGGCGAACAGGGCGCTGCGGTTTTCCGGGCCGGCGCTCTGCGACGCGTCTTGTGTCGCCGACGGGGGAGGGGGCCCCGGGGGAGGAGGTGGGGGAGGCGCGCCGCCGGCGGGAGGAGCAGAGGGGGCGCCGCAAGCAGCGGCCACGGCTCCCTGCCAGGGGGAGGGGGGGGGGGGGGGGGGGACCCAAAACCACCCCCCGACAGAGTACCGAAAACACCCCGCCGGGCCCCCCCGGGCCCGGCCCCGGCG
>JAOPUI010000092.1:1035554-1049972 GCA_027123135.1 Urophycis floridana | reverse complement strand
CAACAGCAAATATGTTATTGTGTCAACAAATATCGATATTTATCTTATATCGATATTCTGCTTGAAAATATCGAGATGACTTTTGGTCCATATCGCCCAGCCCTACTTAGAACCCCCCATAACAGCAGGAACCAACAGTCCCTTAGAACCCCCAGTAACAGCAGGAACCAACAGTCCCTTAGAACCCCCGGTAACAGCAGGAACCGACCGTTCCAGGCCCAGAGCAACGTACATGCGCGAGCAGGAGTTCCCGGCGAACAGCATGAGGGAGCCGTCTGCGCTCAGCAGGTCCTTGATGGAGGAGGAGGGCTTCAGCGCCAAGGGGGAGGGGCTTCTGATGCCAGCAGCCACGCTGCCTTCATCGTCCTCCTCCTCCTCGCCTCCTGCTGCTCCTCCTAGCAGGTCGTCGACTCCCTGTGGGGGGGGGGGGAACAGGTGGTCCGACCATCGACATCAACTTCCGTCGTAGATCAGAAGGTATTGGGCTCACAGATGTGATAATAGATAACATTTCATTATGTACAATGTTATATGTGCACTCAAATAGAAGCCTAAATGTGGCCTTTTAACTGACATTCCTAAATGGTATTATCTCCCATTTGTGGAGAGGTGGACATTGTGAAAAGCAATTAAAAGTTGATAAAATAGCTTCTTTCGAGTTAATCTCATTATCCTCCTGAAAAGGTTTCCACTGAACACACACACACACACACCTCTGCATCAGAGTCGTCGGTCATCTCTTCCTCCTCCTCCTCCTCCTCCTCGTCCTCCTCACACTCCTCGTTGTCAAGGCGATTCAGGGCGGCCTTGCGGGCCCTCTCCTCCTGCCGGCGCAGCGCCATGGCGTGCTGCAGCCGCTGCTTGAGGCTGCTCAGCCGCTCTCCTGGAGGAGGGACCGGTCAGAACGTCAGACCGCTTTAGCACAACGCCATCAACGCGGCCTTCTGCACGGCCGCCCAAAGACGAGTGAGAGTCACTGGATGATACATCCAAGTTACGCAGACACACCAGAAGTGAAACGACATTATTTAAAACAGTCGCGGGGTCAATGAGCTAAAAATCAGCGAAGGATGCATTAGAAAAGGTGCGTTGTGTAGAATTTAGTGGCTACTAGTGGTGAGCTTGCAGAACTGCATCTCTCATGGTCACCACAGTGGCCTGTGTGGTGGAAGGGAACACGCCGCGATTTCAGTTTTACCAAAAGCAACATTCATTTTAATATTGTGCCAGGGTCGATTTTTTTACAACAGATTTGGCCTGCGGACAAAATCGGTTCAACCAATCGCATTCGGGCATCCCGGTCGCCATGGTCACAGCAGAGTCCATACCGTCCTCTCAGTGCACCCACAGCGCAACAGGTCAACCACATCCTCCGACCTCTGACCTCCGACGACCGACAGGAGCGCAATACGTACGGTACTGCCGCTCCACAAACACGACATGGCACCACGAGGTCCCGGGTCCATTCCCGGGTCCTACACACACACACACACCACCCAGAACCCAGAGGATCGGGCGCCGCCTACCGGGCTTGGCCGCCGCGGGCTCCTCGGCCGGCTCCTTGATGGAGATGCTGATGGACTCGGCCTGCAGCTCCTCCTGGCCAGAGGGGGCGCTGGCCTTCCGCACGATGTTGAGCTGCATGGCGGCCTCGCCCTGCGGCCGCTGCACGGGCTGCAGGTGACGGAAGTAGCGCTCCTTCAGGGCCTCCACACCTGACGGAGGACAAGGCCTTGGCTTGAGACACCTTCAGTTTATTTTTTTAAAGGGGGGAAGCCAGAGGCGCCGTTGGACAAGGCCCCGCCCGCTTCCGACAAAATACCCCTCATTGCCGACACATTTTTGGCCTCCATTTAGGGGCGGGGCCCATTTCTGTTCAGGCTCTCGCCGCCTCTATTTGAATGAATCAGATTTGGGCGATGGGAGGAAGAACGTTTGACTGACGTTACCTGGAGACCCAACATGGCCGGGAACAATGAACTCACGCAAAAGCAAGCTATAGCATGCATCTCACGTGTAGAGGTGGATTTGGGTACATATCTACATGATCCGACATTTTATTTTTTTAAATTTGTGCATTCAAGTCGAGATTTGTATCTGCGTCTGTCCAAATCACTACTAATGTGGCCTCCTTATGTCACTTTCCATCTCGAGAAAGTTGTTGAGGGATTTGTTTTTCCTCTAAAGTGAATAGTCAGGCCTTTCAGGACGCATCGCTTCTAAGTGATGAATAAAATACTCCTCACGCAACTAGTTTGTTTTGTTATGGCAACGGGGAAACTTCCCAGACGTCTTGACCCATGCACCCTATGACTGGAATATAATAAAAAACAACCTTCTGCTTAGAGTTATGGCTCACTAAAGCAGCAGCCTCATGATAGAATATAATAGATTATATGATTATGGAAGGAATGAATCAATCCATGGTGCAATTTGGTTTGCAGTAAAGGTCGCTAAATATTGATGTAACAGTTTAAGAAAGAGCTATGTGCCGCACATAAGAGCAAAATATGGATCGTTCACCAAGAGGTGAAATAAAATAAATATTTGACCACAAAATGTACACGACAACATTTAAGCTAACCGGGGGCATGGTCACTCTAAGTCACATGTGTCAAACTCAAGGCCCGCGGGCCAAATCCGGCCCGCCACGTCATTTCATGTGGCCCACGAGAGCTTAAAAGGCGTATACTGTAGCATAGAGTGACCATCAACTACATCTCCCACAATGCATTTCAATGTTGTCATCTGCAAATCCTGCCCCTAGATTGCAGTGGTTCCAATGCTTCCATTTGTACATGGATATAAATGGATGTACAATATTTGTACAATGGAATAAATAATAACCAAATGCAGAGACAGTTACTTAAATGTATATGGGGAACCATAATGCTGATGTGGCCCGGGGGGGGAAATGAGTTTGACACCGCTGCTCTAAGTGAATCCCAGGTGGGGTCCAGTCCTGCACCGTGACGGTACAGTGGCCATGGGGCTGAGGTTGGCGCTCCAGGGCTCCTTACCAGGGTTGGGCGGGGCGAGCTCGAGGTCAACAAAGGCCCCGTCGTCGGCACACAGTCTGGGGACGGGAGGGGGGTCCAGGCCCAGCTCCCTCAGCCGAGCCAGCCGGTCCTTCTTGGGCTTGCCGGCGGGACCCCGAGACGACCCCGCGAGGGCCCCGGCGCCGACGCCGACGCCATCCCCGCCCGCGTCCGACCGGGGAGCGGGAACCGGACCCTCGTCCCCGGGGAGGGCGTCTCCTCGCTGGGCCTGAGGACCAGGCGAGGCTGAGGTCTGGTGAGGCCCTGTCGGAACACCCGGGACTTCACCCTCTGCCCCGTCCAGAGCTTTGGGTTCTTGGCTGTCTGTCGCCAGAGAGTCCGGGAGGCTCTCCGAGAGGAAGAGCATGGGGCCAGAGTCCTGGTCTGGAGGTAGGGTGGACGGCGGCTCCTCGCTTCCCTTGCCGAGGCCCTCCTGCTCGGGCGAGGAGGCTGCAGCTGGGTGAGGCAGGGCCTGGGGGAGGAGGCCGGAGTCCGGGACCACAGCAGGGGTGGAGTCCAGGCCTGAGGACGGGTTCTGGGGCTCGCTTGTGGGTGGAGGGGGCGGGGCTGGGGTCGCCTCGAGTATCATCTGCTGATACTTGGTGGATCTAACAGAGGAACAAAGATGGAGGGTAAGTGTGTCTGTGTGTGTCATGAAATGCTACAGCAATTCCCCTCAGGGATCAATAAAGTATGTCTGTCTGTCTGTCAGGGGCCTGTCTCTTGTTTGATGTTCATTCCAGGACACTGTCCATAACCTTCCCACAGTTGGGAGGTTTCTATGACACAGTCAGAGCTAGCCTCACAGGCGTCAGCCTTCATGAAGCGGCACGAGACGTTGAGTCGCAGGCTTCATCAGTCTGGTCAGGCAGGTCGGGCTGGTCTATGGCGTGGTGTTGTTGAACACTTGAGCTCACCACCACCACCAGGCCTGAGACCTGAGCCGGTGACGCCATGACGACTACCACAGAGGGAACGCCGCGCCTCCTGCCTTCAAGAAGCAGCAATACTAAAATTGGGCTTTTTAATTTTTTTTTTACATTTTTTTAAATTTCTCGTTTTCCATGATGACCTTTTTTTTAGCGAGCCTGACTTTTAAAACGCAGAATAAATGGGTTACTTGAGCAGGGCCATGGCGGGGCCCTCGGGCCGGGCTCTCCTCTTGAAGAAGTCATTGATGCTCTTGGGCTCCGGGATGTGGTAGGGCAGCCCCAGGGAGGACTCTGTAGGCGGTAGGGCAACGCCCCACAGGGTTAGGCTGAGCGAGTTAGCGAGTCCCCCGCCCCACGAAGGAGGAACGTTTAACACAAAAAAAAAAAAACCCCAGCCACAGTTAACAGACAGGGACGGTACAATCATTTCCTTCAAGAAGGACACTTGTCAGAAGCTATGCAGCAAGTATCGTTTTAGTCATTACCGGAAGACTTTGCCCATCTTGTTTGATGTCAGACGTCACGCTTTAACATTCAACGATGTGTTACTCACAGAGAGACAGCAAACGATGATAAAAACGCTGTTGTAATTATTTTGCATGCATTTTTTCTTTTTTATGTATGAAGGAAATGTGCATTAAAAACTAAAATCTTGTCGCTGACAAACAGTTGAGTGAACTCAAACTCACCTCTGACCAGCCTCTGAGTCTCACTGTGCAGCTGCTTCATCACTTCCTTGCTGGCGCGGGCAGCTTTCCTCTCCTACCAGCACAGAGGAGGGTTAGCACGACGCCCACAGCACTCCATTCAGATAACACATGGGACAGCCCCCAGCACAAAGGGTTAGCACGATGCTAACAGCACTGCATTCAAACAGCACATTGGACAGCACCACAGACAGAGAAAGTCCGGCACAATGCTAATATGACTGCATTTATATCCACAACCCATGCAAGGCCAGCTCTTACGGAGCAATTAGGAGTAAACCGATTTTTTTTTGCTCAAGAGCACTGCAATACAGGAAGGAACTAGAGACATGGCACCAGCAGCTGTGATCTTTTGACACTTTGGTTTGCGTCTCCTTTGTGCCGCTAGTTCTGCAAGCTGGGCCTCACCAACCACATGACAGGGTAGCTAGCGATGGGTGAGTCACACCTTGGGGGGGGGGATGGGGCCCACACCCCAATGGGCTGTCACGTACCACGCGCTGCGGCTTCTCCAGCGGCTCTTCCCCCTCCTTATCTTCCTCCCCCTCGTTCCAGTCGTTGAATCGGGGTTCCTGCAAGAGTCGCCTCACAGCTCACTGACTGCGGCCTGGCGCCACGGTGAACTACATACCCCAGAATGCAACAGCGCCCACTCACTGCTCCATCACATCCCATGGGTTTACCTTGTGTTTTTTGGCCTTGTGTTTAGCGGCGGCTCTGATGGCGTCCAGGGACTCCTCGTCGCTGTCTCCGTCCAGGCCGGCGTCAAACAGGTCCGTGTCTCCGAGGAGACAACCGCTGTCGTTCAGGAGGCCGGGGGCAGGTGCATCCTGGGAAACGGAACGGAAAGGGGGGGAACGTTGTTGATGGAACTTTTTGACCGGCATGAGGATACGTAGATGGTGGGGTTCACATTGAAATGTATCCCTTTACGATGAAACCATGACTTTAAAATGGCGATCTCCAAAGGCTTTCATGGAAACAACAGGTCTGTTAGGTCACCATCTGAGGCCGAGTGAGGTGACGCAGTGTGGATGGAGGCGACGGGCCACCGATGAAAGCCCTTGCATTTGCAGTGTCATTAATGTCAGGCTTTTCCTCCCAACTGCACAAGCCGACGAGATAACCAATGTCAAGCAGGCTGAACACAAACCTCCTCAACTTGAAGGAACCGTTCCTTCTTATTCTTCTTGCTGATCTTCACTTTATCCACCGCTTTACTGCGCTGCCTCTTGCTCTTCTCTCGCTTCCCTTCCTTTGATTTCACCTCCTTCACCACCTCCTCCTCATCCTTCTCCTCCTCCTCGACCTTCTCGGTGCCTCCTTCTCCGAGGTCGCTGTCCTCACTGTCGACGGGGGCGCGGGAAATCCTCCTGCCTTTCTTCTTCTTCTTGCCCTCCTCTCCGACGTTCTCGGACTCCGCCACCGCCTCCTCCTCCTCGCCATCCGACTCAGACAAGACCAGAGCCTCCGCCATGATAAAAGTGGTATCCTCCTCCTCCTCCTCTTCGTCACTGTCCCGGATGGCCTTGTGACAGCGGGGTTTCCTCTGAACCAGGATATTGTCATCTTCATCGCAGTCAGAATCTAGGGAAAAACAACATGGAGGACGTGTGTTCAGTGGACCTTGAGGTTAAACTACACAGCCTGCCTTTCTTCACTACAGTAAACCATGTTGGAGAAAGACATTGTGGCGAACAGCAGAAAGACTTTAATCATCAGTAGTGCATGCCTGCCGATGCTGTCGAGCGTTTACATGCAGCTTTCTCCATGTGTTGTATAACATATCCAAAACTGTAACTGTTGCTATTAATGACCTGGCAGCACCATTGTATACATTGGCACAAAGTGCATCAAATGCCATGCATTCTCTCAACACTATAAGCCCGGGGCAGGACGGACGAGCAGCTGGGGGTGTTTAGCTCCCTGACACAAGGTCCTGGGTTCGAAACCCTAATTCCTTCCTGTAGGCGTGCTTGTGTAAGACGCATAACCCCTAGGTGCTCACAAACGACCAGCAACTAAAGAAATTTACAGCAAGTCGCTTTGGAGGGAAACGGTGAAAAACTGGTAAATGACGCGATAGTAACAATAGCATTCTGATCAAATTCAACGTTGACAGCTTCTCTACCTGAGGTGTCTCCGACCGTTAAACATCTCAGAGCTGCAGCTTACCTGGACGTGGCGCGGCGGCCTTGCTGGTTGTCTCCATCACCATCTCCTCTGCCGGGGAGCCCATCCCGCTGTCTGAATCGCTTTCCCTGGGCGCCTGGAGCTCTGCAGGGACCACTTCGTCCTGGGGGAGAACACAGACAACACTGACTGTTCATATTCAACTAGCCATACTCAGCACTTTCAGACCATTCACTCTGGTTTTTGCCAAGGGCTCGAAATTAGGCATGTTCAGTTACCAGATAGTATTTAAAAAATGTCTAACTGAACAATGGTTAACAGTAAAATAAAAAGGCGGTCACATGTTTAATGTAAACCCGCCGTAAGGGTGGATTTGTGGGAAACTGTAGAGGCAACTAATTACCAACATAATAAAACTACGATTATATCAGAGGGTGAAAATGTTACAAAGGTTTTAAGCAACACTTTAACTACACAGCCAGGCTACTAAATTGAAAGCAATACGGCCTTTCATTTAGTGACGATGCATGTGTTCTGCTGAATGTAAATGCAAAATAATGCAAATGATGTTGTGGCTACTTTGAAAAAGTCAGACAATACTTGTTGCGACGAACTCATCCGTGCCATCGAGTTTCCCCACATAGTCAAACGCTGTGGTGGGTGGCTGTACTGTAACTATACACAACGTGATACTGTTTAGTGGGTAAGTTAGTGAATAACTTTACAGTTTGCAGGAAGTTAGCTGATGGCCCGAACGGAGGCTTCAGTGGCGCCTCTCCACACAATGAATCAGCGCAGGCGCACACCGGCTAGCGAGCCCCTTTTAGCATGTTGTGCTCTGTCTTGTAACGTTAAAACAACCATCAATACGAGTGCGATGTCCTCATATACCACATACATCGCTGTGAGGAGGATCACTTGTTACTTCTTTACAAAAAAAAGGTAAAATGGAGGTGCAGAGATCTGGACACTGGGGGACCAGAGCTGTAAGGCCTGCCCGCCGATACACAAACCGACCTCACATCTGCTGCTATGTTGTGAACTAAAAACTAAACGCAGATGTTCAACACACCCCTGCTCAAACTAATTCACATATTTTACACGCAGTGTTCGCTTTTAATGACCGAATGGGGCTAGCCGGTTAGCATTGTCCTCACCTGCAGAGACGAGCGGACGAGGCTCATCTTTTGTCCGTCGCGCTCTTCTGGGCTCACTTTCCGCTGTCGTGCAAACGAAAGCCTGGCGCGAATGAACACGAAAGACACTTCATCGGCGACGACTTCGGCGACAAAACTGCTATGCTGTGTTGTCGGGTCGCATTTGGACGGTTAAAGCCCGGACGGTTCTCCTCGCTCTCCTTCCTCCCGCCCGTTCGCCACTGAATAGAAAATTTTCAATGTTTCGCGCGCTGTGACAGCTGGGGCAACCCTCGCGCTGCCGAGCTGTCACTCGACCGCGTCCCGCGTTGCCATTGGTCGGCCGGGCGGTTTGGTCCGGCCCACGTCTGTGACGTCGTTGGCGGCGAGTAATTTATGTGCCAAGAGAGCTGCCCTGTGTTTTGTTGAAAAGGCGGAAATGATGTGTTATGAATTAGTTATGGATCGTGGTGATCCAGGCCGTCGCGTTTGCAGTCTAAATGAACAAGTCTTCATGCAAATAGCTTTACTTGTTGCCTTTTTCCCTGGGTTTGACTGAGAATATGCAAATGTTCCTTTTTGTTTTCATGTTATACGGAACGTGGATACTCTTTCGTGTCTGGGTGCTCCTAGCATGTGCAATCTTCATTATGATTTGTACACAGTATAATTGGAGTATCTATATTGAAAATACAAAATACTTACTCCAAACTGTGTAAGTCTCTAGTGTATATATTGTGTATGTCTTGTCTTTCTATTATGATATTTTCATATTTGACACTTAGGTCTACTGATGAAAAAATCAAATGATGAATGTATTTTGTTGTGTACGAGTGGGGATCAAAATACACAAATTATCGGATGATCCCTTGCTGACAGAGCATCTCAGACTTGTGGAAAAAAGGATAAAAAAATGGATGTCAACTAGCTCAAATTGAGCAAGGCGAGTGTGTGTCACGGTACAAAGTAAAGACAGAAAATGCATTACCAGTACTGGTAATTTTACATAAAAACAACTGTTGGACACATCTCTCCCAATTTAAAGCGCTAGCGAATTGCGCACGCGCACTGGAGTCTCTCCAGCGCCCCCCCGGGCGAATGCCAAAATTAAAAAACCCCCCCCCCCCCCTGACAAACTCAGTCAGTAGACAACACATCCGAGAGAGCTCGCTGGTCAACTACGCATCTATATTCCCTTTCTTAAATTAGCCACCTTAAGCTTCGCGATACCGCCCCCAATTTCAGTGTCGGTACGGAGCCGCCAGGCCGGGACAGAGACGGAGAGAGAGCCCTCGGCCATGGAAGCGCTCGGACCCGGTAAGAAAGGACATCTCACACCGAAGGCGCCCCCGTGTTTGGAGCGTGTGCGCAAACACATCGCTTCACTGGGGGCCGCGGCTGCAGCGAGGCCTTGAACGACAAGACGAGCAACCCAGAGGGTGGTGGTGGAGGTGGAGGGGGGTGGGGGGGAGACAAACGAAAGCTTTAGATTAGGCCTAGCCCCGTGTGTGACACGTTATTTACATCGAGCACACGCTTAGTGCCCGTCTTGAATAGAGCATTGTACAGGCAGCGGTGTAGATAATTGATTTCGTGCGGCGGATATCGGCTGCCCTCTCGGCTGCTGATGGTCGTGGAGCACGCAAGAGCTGGGGCTGGCATTGTGTGTGGGGGGTTTAACTGGGACCTTCCTTCCGCGTCGTGCGTGTTTACATTCATAGCTGTTTACGCCGTTCCCCACCTGAAATCAGCGAGCTGGCGCGCAAATATGGACGGCCAAAAAAAAAAAAAACGCGAAATTTGATCAGGTATTTTTTTCACGGGGATAAATCAGCGCCCGTGTGTGTGCGAGAGACTTGTGTTACAGCGCATTTCAACGTTCGTCATCGGGAGCGGCGTCTCGGTCGTGGTGCTGCGAGTAGGGATGGTGGGCGACGGAACACGGGTTTCCTGAACAGCGCGACCCCCCCCCCCCCCTCTCCCCCGACGTATCACGGAACACGCGAAGGCGAACACATTATTGTTGCAATCCACTCGTCGCGGGTGCATGCGTAATTCGTGTTTCTGTCATCGTTTTACGCGCAATCCTCGCTTCTCCCCGGGAAGCCGCCAGCCAGCCTGTCTCTCTCTCTCCCTTCCCCCGGTGTACACGGCACTGAGCTCCGCTGGGGATGGCGCTCATCGATCGGAATCGTGGTGGGAGGCTTCGGATTTGTGTTCTGTAATGTAACAAAGGCACCTATGCAGCCCAGCGTTAGTCACTGTAGGTATTTATTAGGATGCACAAGGGGGAGTCGATGCACCGACCGATACACGTTGCATGTATCGTTCAACAACGGCGTGATGTTTATTAGTTTTCATTTATTTTTTTTGGCAAACGATTTTTATGAGATGTAACTGTCGTTCTGGCATGTCTTCATTGAAGCATGCACGCGTAGACACCCTGCCGGCAACGGTATTTATCGAGATGATGGGGTGATTATACGAATTGTGCACGTCAATCTGAACGCCACAACAAAAAATGTGTCACATAGGGACGTAAAATAAAAATATTTCTGACATAGTATTGCATTGTACTGTGTGTGTGTGTGAGTGTGAGAGAGAGAGAGAGATATTGCTGTATAGGCCTCCATGTGGTATGCTCAGTTTTTGATTGGGTCAAAGTGCACCAGCCTATATTTTATAAACGAGTGAATCCCCTGCAACCCTAAGTGAGGCTTCTCCATGTGGCACACCAGTGTTTATATAATTATTCAAGGTTTTGTTTTGACGTGTATGTTTTTCTAGCTGCCACAACGGTCTCAACGGGGGGCCGAAACAGGTGGCTTGTCCGGTGTGGTCATCCCGTAGTTCAGAGGACTTCCTTGAAACCCGTTTCCTGTGGCGACGGCGTCGTTGTGTGCGTGTGTGTGTGTGTGTGCGCGCGCCTGGCATTGTGTTGGCCCGGCAACCGCAGAGTTCTGGACGTGTGGACGGTAACATAAACACACACACACGCGCGAGGGTTAGCCGCTCGTTGTGTAGCGCCACTGGGAGCCGTGGACTTTGAGTTGTAGTGTGGGGGCGAAGCGCTTTTATTGTGTTGTGTGTGTGTTGTTGTCTTTATCAGGCAGGTCACGCAGTATTGACCCCTAATTCGCTATGTGAGCGCCGGTGTTATATTGGTCAAGGCGTCGACTATTGATTTGTGTTTTTTTTTCGGAAGTGGCCCTCACACACACACACACACACACACACACACACACCCACACACTGCCCAAGCCCGCCAGTCGTGTAGAGGGTAAGGGTGTGCTGAAGCCCTCGCTCAAAGCCTTGTTTTTGTTGTGGCCGACCTCCTGCCGTGTTGTCCGTCCAGCGCGTGGCGTTGACGCGTTCGCCTCCTGGGACCGGGACTTCTTTTGTCGGCGAAAACGCAGACCCCGCGTTGCGCAAGATAGTCCCCCCCCCCCCCCTCCTGTGAAGCGAAGGAAATCTGTGGTCACTTTTGATCGTTTTCTTTTCTTTCTTCGCCATGGGGGGGGGGGATTTGTGATTATTTCCAGGGGCGTTGTTTGGTTCTGTTTTGGGGTCTGCTATAAATACGACCACGGGGACATCCATCACACGGCACCTTCTGCTGCGATAACTGCGGCCCGGGACCCCCTCGAGTCGAGAGGGGCTGTCGAGGCGGGTGTGAAAACCACCTGCCCCAAGCCAGGCGGCTGGAAGGGAACCAGGAGATGGTTTCCAGGAGCTCCGCGCTCCTCCATGGCGGTGGCGTGGCGTTGGGGGGGGGGCGGAGGAGGAGGAGGACACTGAGTCGTTGACGTGGGCTCTTCCCACTCCGGTCTCCGCGATGTTGACCCGAACGTGACAGCGGTGTACTTGTGTCTAAAAAAGACAAGTCTTCCCCTTTTCTTGATGAGGAAGCGCACGCATGCACACACACACACACACGTAAGCACGCACGCACACATGCAGGTCTTCTGAAAACCGATGAATCACTTGGCGTGCAGGGTGTGTTTTTTTTTTTTTTGTTTGTCTCGGCGCCAGGCTCGTTTGTTTATTCAACCGGGCCTGCCGGCCACGGCGTGCGTCGAACCCGGAGCGCGGTGGCGGCGGCGGCGGCGGCGGCGCTGACGCAACCTTCACGTCCCGCGGCCCTCTGAGGAGCGAGGCGCTCGGCGAGGACTCTACATGATACTGAGGCTGAGATGGAAATCTGTGGCTCGGCTCACAACGCGGCCTCATGGATCCGGGACCCGGCTCACGCATTCATCCCAACCTTAACCCAAACTGCCCCACCAGGAAGGGGGGGCCCCCCCTTAAGTCCCCGGGCCCCCCGGGGCCCCCGGACAGGAGAATAGCAAAGCCATTCCCAGTGTAAAGGAACGGTGGCCCCCGGTCCCCAGCCGAATGCCTACGCTCCCCCCATATTTGCATACAGGCAGGCCCCTCGTAGCACACCCGATTCAGGAAGAACGATGGAAAGTTGCCTCGGGGTGGAGGAGCAGCTTGGGCTATTCTTCCCGAGGGCCTCCTCCTCTGGAGTTTGGGTGCCGGGTGCTCTCCTGGGTCTGAGTGACAGACCCATTCATGGCCTCCTCTTCTGCTTTCCATGCGACCTGCAGCCTATTTTTTTATGAGGGCTGGCTGAGGAAGTGTGTGCTGCTGTGGTTCTTAATGCGTACACTTTATGTCACTTTAGGGAATTAAATTTCTATTTGTAAATTTGACTTACAAAAAAAAAAAAAATTACTTGGCAAAACATCTCCATGGGTAAATCCTGACGTCCACCAGCAAGACATTTCACTGCATGTCTGGGAAGGACGCACTGAATGGCCCGGATATCGGGTTGCTTTGAAAGGTGCAGGTAGTGCCGTGGTGTGTGTCAAGACATGTAGGGCAGTGGTGGGGTAGGACACACACACACACACACACACACACACAGTCACACACACACGCAGGGGGAGATCTGGTGGTGGTGTCGGGGCAGCTGAAGAGGATATATTTAGGTGCCGCTCTGTTTTTGGTGAAAGTGGAGAACGGGAAGATTGGAATCTCTGCGCTGTACGTTCACATGCAGCACTTCCTGGACTCCAGGAAGTCGTGTGCGCATGCACTCAGACAC
This sequence comes from Urophycis floridana, assembly GCA_027123135.1. Lineage (NCBI taxonomy): Eukaryota > Metazoa > Chordata > Actinopteri > Gadiformes > Phycidae > Urophycis > Urophycis floridana. Next base: position 1,036,916 of record JAOPUI010000092.1, on the reverse strand, counting down.
ACGACGCGCGCGCTTCCCCTCGAACCCGCGGACCATGTGTGCGGTGACGGCGGTGATATGCGTTACCAAAGGGTTACCGTTAGTCAAACCGGTTTGCGACAACCAGTCCTTTTTAAAAAAAAAAATCCCGATTAGCCCCAGATTTGAGTCTCGAAGTGAGTGCACTCTCCAGTAATGCGTGTGCGCGTTGCGGGGAGGAAGTGTCAACCCAGTGTCTTGAGACACACTCGACAGTGTGCAGACGAGCATGCGAGCGCATGCATGCACAAGTCACCCGTCCTGGTGGCCCGTGCATCGGGGCCCGCGTCAAAACGCGCTCCCCTGGCGCCCGCTGACACGCCGTTGTTCTGCGGGCGCAGAGGCGGACGCCTGGCCGCCGCGCTCTGCGCCCGGAGGAAGCCCCGGCCGCCGCCGCCGCCACACTCGCTGCACGCCAGGACGGCGGCTGCAGACGGCGGCCATGTTGCTTACAGTACACAGCGGCTGCTCCCTTCCCCTGACGCTGAACTCTCTCTCTGTGTGTGTGTGTGTGTGTGTGTGTGTGTGTGTTTCTCGGGGTGAGGGGGTGGTGGTGTCCTGATTGTCTGTGGTTCATTCGCTTCACTTGCTAACTGGAGCGAGCGAGCGCACCGCGGCCCTCTAGCTGTCAGTTGACAATGGCGTTAAACAGCTTGACCTCCACCTCCTCCTCCTCCTCCTCCTCCACCCGCCCCTCCTCCGCTCGCCCCTCTCGACCCTGGAAGACGGGGTCCGCCCCGACCCCGTCAGAATCCCGGTTTCATCATTTATTCATCTTATTTCGACTTGCCTGAGGAGTGAAATCGTGAATATTCTCACAGCGTGATTGCTGCGACGGGCGAATGTTTTATTTATTTATTGTTAAGTAAATGTGGGCGTCTTGAGCAAACCACTATTAACGGTGAACAAACAAGTGGGTCGTTAGAGCAGTTTAATGCGGTGAGCGGCCCGGCTGGGCGCGAGCGGTTACCGTGCGTTACCTCATGACTAATGCATGCTGGGAGCTCAGGTGTGCTGCTCCTCTTCCTCCTCCTCGCTACGTAAATCCCCTCCTCACGCGTCCGACCCGACCCGGCGTGCGTGAAAAGGGGGACGCTGTGTCCCCGGCTGAAGTCGGGCCGGTGGCGGCGAGCGGCGGTCCACGAGGGGCGAGGGCGGGCCTTGTCGCCGTGGCGCCCCTGTGAAGCGGCGTTCGCTTTTATCAGCAAATGGCCGAGCGTGCGCGTGTGTGTGTGTGTGTGTGTGTGTGTGTGTGTGTGTGAGTGTGTGTGTGTGTGTGTGCGCGCGCGGGTGTGTGTGTGGCTAGAGTGCGCCTCTGGCTGGTACTGGGGGGGTCGGAGGGTG
>JAOPUI010000092.1:689586-700851 GCA_027123135.1 Urophycis floridana | reverse complement strand
CTACCGGTGTGGCATTGAATTGCATTTCGACACGTAAACCCCACGCAGAACCATCACGGTGACTCATGACTGCGTCCAAGCGACTGCGTGGCCATTGCGTGATCACTACGTAATCCCTACATGGAGCCATCACCCAGCCTTAAGAGTCTCCTTCAGGCGCAGGCTCTCACCTGGTAGTTCCGGACCACGGTGATGTGGCTGGGGGACCGGCGGGACAGTGCATGATGGGAGACGTAGTCATGCTTGGGCCCCGGGATCCGACAGCTGGAGAAGAGGAGAGGGAAGAGCTGCATGCACAGAGGCTTCCCTCTCATGTACTCCGCCGGGAGGCTGCCACTGGGCACACAGGAAGCAAGTTCAGGCAAAAACTTTATTGACACGTCGTTCGTCACGGCAGTGATCACAAAGGGAGCCTCATGGTGGTTTTAGCACACAGAGTCTCAGTGTGGCTGTGTTGCTTTACAAACCATGTTTCACCTCAGAGTTTGTCTTCATATTTGACAGATATGACACGTCACTGATAACTCTCTAAAGACTATTTGTGTGTGTAAACGGGTAAGTGCTGTGGATTTCAAAATGCTCACATTTCCATCCTTATGCATAAGGTAATCTGTGTGTGTGTGTGTGTGTGTGTGTGTGTGACGCATTTCAGCGTCAGAATGACCGATAAGAAGAGTTTTGTCCTTAAAATCCCCGATAAGGAGAGTTTTGTCCTTAAAACCCCCGATAAGAGCCGCTCTCCTTACCTGTTGACTTTAGCTCTGAAATCCAGCACTGCGGCGATCAGCTTGGACGCAAACCTGGAGGAAAACCAACCAAGGAGACACGTGAGCACTTTCACCACACATGACTGAGGAGAACTGGACCCGCCTCGCCAGCCTTGACCGCCTCACGCCTTCCAACACAGTTTGTCTGTCAGCCCCGGTCTGGAGTGACAGCTCAGCTGCTTCGCGGCCCGTACAGAACCCTGGGCCGCCCGGTGAACACTCGGGCACTCACACCAGCTGGCCTCGCCAGTCGCTGTAGTCCCGCTGGGGCAGGGAGATGGCCGGGTTCGAGTGGACCGGGAGGGGCTGCCGGCTCTCCAAGTAGGCCCACTGGACCCACCAGTCTGAAATCTACACACACGCATGCACACGCACACACGCATACGCACACACACACGCACGCATACGCACACACACGCACGCATACACACGCATACACACGCACACACAAACACACGCATACACACACGCACGCGCCCATGCACACACGCGCACGCAAACACACATACGCACACACACGCACGCATACACACGCATACACACGCACACACAAACACACGCATACACGCACGCGCCCATGCACACACGCGCACGCAAACACACATACGCACGCACACGCACACACACGCATACACACACACGCACGCGCCCATGCACACACGCGCACGCAAACACACATACGCACACACACGCACGCATACACAAACATACGCACACACACACACACACACGCACGCATACACACACACGCAGACACGCACGCGCCCATGCACACACAAATGCACGCATACATGTACGCGCACATGCACACACGCACGCATACACACACGCATACACACACAGAGTTAAATATGGACATATTTTGTAATCTAAATGCAAGTACTGTATGTATATGTATACTGTACATTTGTACTACTGGTCTTTAACTAAAATCAGAATTGGCCGTAAAGAAAGTGTACACAGAAAAAGTCCACTACATTAAAAGCCAGTAGGCCTGCCTCTCCAACAAAAAGGACTCAATGTCAATGGCATCCATGTTACACAACACACACACACACACTGTATTTGATCTTTAACAACACAGCAGGTCTGTGCTTGTGGCTTCCCACAGACTCCAGTGTGTGTGTGTGTGTGTGTGTGTGTGTGTGTGTGTGTGTGTGTGTGTGTGTGTGCGCGCGCGCGCGCGCGCGTGCGTGTGTGTGTGTGTGTTACCCAGTTGTTGGTGGTCCTGGCTCTCTTCAGCAGCCCCTCCTGCAGCATAGGGCCCAGACCTCCGCTCCGGCCGAACTTCAACACCTTGTTCTGGGTGTGCTGGAACTCGTCCGGGGGGATCAGGGGCTCCACAGCCCGCAGGTAGTCCCGGAGGGTCTGCTCCAGCGGCGGCACGGGCTGGGGGGGCACGGCCGAGGACCACTCCCGCCTGGCCGCCACCTGCGCGTCGTTTTAACGCCAAATGATTACCAAAGTAAACATACTGACTGATATGCGGAACCTGCGAAGGCAATAACTGAATTAACATCGACATGGGTGGGTTTTAGAAGGGTCTACAGACACACTGTCTGTAGAGGAGACTGGTGTGCGTGACATTACGCACGGTGGAGAGGTTTCCATGGACGGATCTAAGAATAGGAAGTGAGCGAGTGGAAGAAATGTGACAACGTGAGGCCTGCAGACGGTGCATGCATTCACCACCCGGACGCATCCTGGAACCTTGTGTCCTGTTGTGTGACGACGAAAGAGAGACACACACACATATATACATATAGAGAGAGAGATGTGTGTGTGTGTTGGGCTCCGCCAGCCCTGCTGCCCACCCAGCAGCCCGGGCAGCAAAGCACTCGAACCCCGGGCAGCAGAGCACTCACCCCGGGCAGCGCGGCTCCGCACAGCCGCGCCTTGACGTTCCTCAAAATCATTCTTGTTCACCGATAGTCCAGGGGATCAAAGTTGCATTTGAAGCGAAAATGAAAAGGCGTATTTCTGCTGTCGATACGGTAATCCTGTTAATACTAATACGGTAATCCTGTTAATGTAGGCATCAAGGCAGCCAACGGCTGGTTTGACAAAAATAACCCGTTATCATTGTATATAGAGGGGGGACGCGTAGATTCGCTGGTTTCGGCTCACCAAACTGTGTATCGTCGAGAGTTTTCGCAGACGATGGCAAGTGTTGCTAAACAGACGCGGCGGTGCTCAACACGCCCGCACACGTGTCGCGGTCAACTTGTTGTTTCCGTAAACAGCAACTGAAGTGAACTCTGGAGCTCGGCGCGGCCACCGGGTGTCGCTGTCGGGGCCCTGCATGCAGCACACCACGTACGCACTGGGACCACGTACTGTATTGTACTACACTATACTGTACTACACTGTACTGTACTGTGCTGTACTACACTATACTGTACTACACTGTACTGTATTGTACTACACTATAGGCCTACTGTACTACACTGTACTGTGCTGTACATTACTGTACTACACTGTACTGTACACACTGTACTGTACATTAATATACTGTACTGTACATTACTATACTGTACTACACTGTACTGTATTGTACTACACTATACTGTACTACACTGTACTGTACATTACTGTACTACACTGTATTGTACTGTACATTAATATACTGTACTGTACTACACTACACTGTACTGTACATTACTATACTGTACTACACTGTACTGTGCTGTACATTACTGTACTACACTGTACTGTACACACTGTACATTAATGTACTGTACTACACTACACTGTACTGTACTGTACATTACTGTACTGTACATTAATATACTGTACTGTACTACACTACACTGTACTGTACATTACTACACTGTACTGTACTACATTACACTGTACTGTACATTAATATACTGTACTGTACAACACTGTACTGTATTGTACTACACTGCACTGTACTACACCGTATTGTACTACACTGTACTGTACTACACCATATTGTACTACACTATACTGTACTACACTGTATTGTACTACACTGTACTGTACTACACTGTACTGCACAGCCATGCTGAACACAGACAACAATAAAACCACGAGTCATACTTATTTTTATTTCACTCTTGAAGCCAGCTTCTTCAACGTTAAAAGAAAAGAAGAACATTAAATGATACACAATTGTAATGATTCACAATTTCTCTTTCATCAAAATAAAACAATAATTTACAAAAACAATGAAACACAAAACGACTGAAAGTTGGATAACGGTTGTGAAAATGAGAATACAGTTCTGAAGTGAAGTATTTTCGCTGTCCGTCTCCCGCAGGACCTTTGTAATCCTCCATCTCGGAGCTCCAACGTTCCAACGTCGTCAGGTCAACAACACACAACAAAACGTATCCGTCCATTTCTTTAGACCATGTTTCCATGACGGAGTGAACCTAACTGAAAGGAAGCTCCACAAAGCTGTTTTCACTGAGAACAGCTAAGGCTCAATGAAACCCCTTTAAGGGTGTTTTAAACACAAGGTGGTGCAATTACTCTCTAACAGAACAACAAAAAGGCTTCAAAAACAAACAAAAAATTTAAATTGTCATGAAAATATGATCTGATTGGGAACCCCCACCAGGCACATAAAAAAACAGATTTTTTGCAATATTTCTGAGTCTTTTATGAGGCTGAGGCAATACTGACCTGGACGTTGAAGGTTCAGTAAATACAAATAAAATATCGAACTACCAAATTCACATTATTATTACGATACAGGCTCCTTCAATCAAAGCTAAAGTCCCACCCCCTCCTTTGGGCCTCCCTCCCAAGCCCCTCCCCCAAAATGTTGACTAGCCCTGACTAGCTCGCTAGCCTTAGCAACAGGTCTGCTAGCCTTGTGGGAGACTCCGCACAAAACTGCCTCTAAAATAAATAGCCTACCTGAGCTTTAACTAGCAAGAGGCTTCAGAAGCCTCTGTATTCATTCTCCACAGTCTCACCGGCACATTAAACCTGTGCACCAAAAACTAAACACAAATCTCCTCACAAGAACCTTCAAAATACACGATACATTGACACGAAATTTGATTTGTTCTTCATTCAGAATAAAACTTGATTTTTTTCTCCCATGAAAACCGCTATTTTGCTTTCAATGCCACATTCACCCTCATGTCAACACACTCCCATGACTGAGTGAGGACATGCTTCACGTCTGTGTGTGGAGGCCATCCCTTCGGACCTAAGCAGGGCAGAGTTCATAGTCGATTCCTATTGGTTAACGCAGGACGATGACCTCATCATGTGCACTGCGTGGCGCGGAGAGTGTCTCCTACCCAGGGCCAGACTCATCTGGAAGACAGACAGAGGTGCAGGAGGAGCAGGAGGAGAAGGAGGAGCAGGAGGTGAATGTGTTGTATTTGGTATTGCGACACAACAGTCCTAACCTGGCAATAAGGCTGTACTTACAGGGGATGGGAAGAGAATGTTATTTCAACTCAAACATAAAACAATTCTGAGATTATTGTCCTAAATATTTGAAGCTCTCAACAGGAAGTCTAGAGTCATCCAGTGAACCTTACAGTGACTATGTTGGGTGTCAGAGGTTCAGAGAGGAGAGGACACATTAAGCCCAGATCACCTAACCTCCCCTCAGAGGCACGCTTATGAGTGGAGTCAGACACTGTGTGGAGTCAGACGCTGTGGGGAGTCAGACGCTGTGTGGAGTCAGACACTGTGTGGAGTCAGACGCTGTGGGGAGTCAGACACTGTGTGGAGAAATCAGACGCTGAGTGGAGTCAGACACTCTGGGGAGTCAGACGCTGTGTGGAGTCAGAAGCTGTGTGGAGTCAGACGCTGTGTGGAGTCAGACGCTGAGCGGAGTAAGAGGCTATGTGGAGTCAGACACTGTGGAGTCAGACGCTATGTAGAGTCAGACGCTGTGTAGAGTCAGACACCGTGGGGAGTCAGACGCCGTGTGGAGTCAGACACTGTGGGGAGTCAGACACTGTGGGGAGTCAGATGTCGTGTGAAGTCAGACACTCTGGGGAGTCAGACCCTGTGGGGAGTCAGACGCTGTGTGGAGTCAGACGCTGTGTGGAGTCAGACACTGTGGAGTCAGACGCTGAGTGGAGTCAGACGCTGTGGGGAGTCAGACGCTGAGTGGAGTAGACCACCAACGGTGCTCAACACTGAGGTCTGTAACACTGTGTCTCTGGAAGGGGATGCAAGCTGGGCTCGCAGAAATTCATGACTTCAAAAAGGAGTCACGGACCCAGAAAGTTGAGCTCCACTGACGTTCACCACGAGGAACCGAGGTGCTCAAGGATCTGCCAAATGACTTGATCATCGTCCTCATCATCACATGTCACACATCACATGTCACATGTCACATGTCACACATCACATGTCACACATCACATGTCACACATCACATGTCACACGTCACATGTCACATGTCACACATCACATGTCACACATCACATGTCACACGTCACATGTCACACGTCACTCATCACATGTCACACATCACATGTCACACGTCACACATCACATGTCACACATCACATGTCATACATCACATGTCACACATCACATGTCACGTTTTCGGAGAAGCAGGCAGCACTGACCCACTTTCAGAACCCGGGTCGCCGCCATCCCTGGACTCCTCCCGCTTCTCTCCCCCTCCTCCTCCTCCTCCTCCTCCTCCTCCTCCCCCTCCTCGTACCAGCCCCCCTCCTCCTGTTGCCTGGGGTCCTCAGAGTTGGGGGGGTGCAGGGGGGCGGCGGCCATCATGAGGGCCTCAGAGGGGTACTCAAACACCTGCTCCAGGTCTACCTCAGAGAAACACACCTTCACCTGCAGACAGGAGGGGGGAGCAGAGTGAGGAGAGGGAGACAGAGGAGAGGAGGGAGGAGGAGAGGAGAGGAGAGGAGAAGAGACAGGAGAGACAAGGGAGCAGAGGAGAGAGAGGAGGGGGAGGAGGAGGCGTAGAGGAGAGGAGAGGAGAGGGGAGAGACAAGGGAGCAGAGGTGAGAGAGGAGGGGGAGGAGGAGGAGTAGAGGAGATGAGAAGAGAGAGGAGAGACAAGGGAGCAGAGGAGAGAGAGGAGGGGGAGGAGGAGGGGGGGGGGAGAGGAGAGATTAGACCACAGAGGAGAGAGAGAGGAGGACAACCCAAAACAAAGCCCATTCATTAATGATGAATCTACAAGTGTAAACTTCTCAGAGCACATGTCGATATTTCCCAGGGAACAGAACAAACAACAGTTTCAGAGCAACGAGGAAAGCCCCATAACATGCTTGGTTCAGCACTCTGTTCAGAGCCCTGCTGATGTGGTCCCATGTGCCCTCCCAGTGCCTGGCTCCTTGTCACAGAACCCTTGGTGGTTGAGCGCCCTAACCACTGGCTAGACGCCTGCACCCACAGAACCTGACGGACCGATCGGCTTGCAGCTGCAGACGCTAAACAGGAAGTCGCTTCTCAGGGCGTAGCTGTTCTGGAGGGTGGTGTTAGGACTGCTGAACATGACGGTTTGGTGTGTGCATGCGTTTGAGTACGAGGAATACGCAGTGTGTAGGCCCACATGCACTGTATCTGCACTGCAGCAGATACAGTGCAGTTGCAATTTCCCAGCTTGGGATTAATAAAGTATTTCTATCTGCACTGTATCTGCACTGTAGCTTCACTGTATCTGCACTGTAGCTGCACTGTATCTGCACTGTATCTTCACTGTAGCTGCTGTCAGGCGTACAGCAGCACTGCATACACAACACACCCAGTAGTAAACAGATACTTAGGGACCGGGATAATCGCTCTTAAATTGGATACAGTCTTACACAGAGTACACACACACACACACACTCACCTCAAATACACACACGCACACACACTACAACCATTATAACACTCTCGCTGCACACACACACACACACACTACAACCATTATAACACTCTCGCTGCACACACACACACACACACACACACTCGTGGTCTTAAAGGAGGGACGATGAGAGTAATCCTGATTAACCTGGACTCATAGCAGGGGGGAGAGAGAGAGAGAGAGAGAGAGAGAGAGAGAGAGAGAGAGAGAGAGAGAGACAGAGACACAGAGAGAGAAAGTGAAATAGGTATACACCGTCTATGCACATATATAATATGCAATATGTATGATGTTCATAGCAGTGCACAAAAACCTCACGAGACATCATGAGACGACTTCATGTGAGAGCAACAGGAAATCAGAGACTAAACTGCAGCCCTGCAGACTGCACTGCAGAGGCCCAGAGAGACAACCCCACCGTCAACCCATGGAAGAGAAAAGTAAAGACGCATGAATTCAGCTGATCAGCGGAGGATCTGTGGTCTCACTGGCAAGCTAAAACAGTTCCTCATTTGGGTATTTTACAAGTGTTCATTTTGTCTGCCTTAAGGAAGTACGAGCGCAGCCAAGAGGAAGTGAAGAGAAACGAGAACGCTGCATCCCCCAGTCACAGTGTTGCTCTGTTTAGATCATACATCCCCCGGTCACAGTGTTGCTCTGTTTAGATCATACATCCCCCGGTCACACAGTGTTGCTCTTTTTAAATCATACATCCCCAGGTCACACAGTGTTGCTCTGTTTAAATCATACATCCCCCGGTCACAGTGTTGCTCTGTTTAAATCATACATCCCCCGGTCACAGTGTTGCTCTGTTTAAATCATACATAAATCAACAAGTACTGTAACTTAAACAGAAACTGGGAATTGAACCCCTAACCCAGGCCGTCTCAACGCCATGCTCCACCATGAGCCGAACAAGACCAGCACCTCAAGCTAAAACCTTCCCAGTGAGGATCATTTGACTTCCACTGCAGGCGGGACAGCGGTTAGGGCTCCGAGCCCCCGGCTGAGAGCCTTTGTCCTCAGAGGTCACGTCTGGTCTGGGCGTGGCCTTCACCTGAGGAGGAATCAACTTGACGTGCTCGCTAAGGCGCTAACGAGCTTAGTGCTGGCTAACGAGCTGTGTGTGGCAGCACCTCCAGGGGGGCTGTTCCCCGGGCCGAGGGGGGACACACTGTGCGGCTGGCCTGCGGGGGACACACTGCGCGGGCCGAGGGGGGACTCGGCTGGCCTGCGGGGGACACACTGCGCGGGCCGAGGGGGGACTCGGCTGGCCTGCGGGGACACACTGCGCGGGCCGTGGCTCACACCGGCCTGCCGGTCTGTCCATGCAGTAGGACCGCATGGACGAGAGGCTCTGTAGGCGTGGATCTCCTGCACATGTTTATTGTGTGCCATTTTATTTATTCTACATTCGACTACGTCTTGAGCTGATTCTCAACCGCCCACACTTCCTCTGACACCTGTACATCTGACATGTACATCAGGGATCAATACATATCTATCACCTTGTACATCTCTTATACTATATCTTGTTTTGGCGTGCCCAAATCCCACCATTGGCACACGAATCAATCAACGACTCGTTTTCTTCACGCAAAATACAAAGGTCGAGCAATTCTACTGATCTCAGTGTGAGGTTTAACCAAACACCACATGTGCAACACAGAACAGGAGTCATCATTCACCACTGCCCATCAACAAACCCCCCCCCGCAACGGAGACACGCCTACTCACACTCTTGGCGGGGCTTTTGATCTTCACCAGACAGGACCTCTCCAGATGCTGGTATCCACCGATCACCTCGATGTCCTCCACGCGGGGGAATCTCTTCTTCGTTGGTTGCGACGCGAGGGGCGGCATGGCGTTAGACGTCAGAGTCTGGAGCTCGGTGGTCGTTTGCCCTGGGGGTGACGTGGTGGTGGTGGTGGTGGTGGTCGTCGTCTCCACAACTCCTCCTCCTGCTCCTCCCGCTCCTCCTCCTGCAGGCGACCGCCTGGGCTTGATGGTGATGGTGGTGGCGCCCCTGCTCCCTTTGCCCCGGGACGCAGCCCTGATGGAGAACAGGGTGGAGGCGGCGGAGGAGCCGGAGGAGCAAGGGGGAGACGGGGAGGTGCAGGGGGACTGGACCGGGGAGCAAAGGACCGGGGAGGAGAACGGGGTGGGACCGACCTCCGAGGGTCTCAGAGGACCCTCCGGGGAGGGGCTCCTGTGGATGGCCCCCGGGGTCATCGTGGTGCTCCTGGGCTGGGTGGAGGGGCTGGACTGGGCGGGTCTGGGCTGGGCGGAGGGGGAGCCCACCCGTTGAGACCAGACGGGCGTCCTGGGCGTGGGAGACGAGGTTCCCCGGTCTCTCCGCTGCACCTTCCAGTCCCTGCACTGCACCGGTTCAAAGGCTTTCTGGGGCGCCTTGCTCCCCTGAGTGTTTGGTGAGTAGTCCTGTGCAGGCTCCAGCACCTCCGTCAGCCCAACGCTCTCCAGGTGACCCGGCAGCGACGGCACCCCCGGCAGCAGGTCCCCGGGCCGGGGCTTGGCGTCCTCCTGAGACCCCCCGCCCCGGCCCCGGAGCTCCGGACCGAACAGCACCTGAGGCAGGTGGGGGGTCACCTTGACCAGGTGCACCGGGGAGCCCGCGTCACGGCCACACAGAGCGCTCCGCGTGGCGCTCACCGCCTTCACGTTGTAGATCCGGCTCATCTCGGCCAGGCGGTCGGGGCAAGGCGGGGAGGGGGTGAGGGACTCCGAGGAGAAGTCTGGTGAGGCGGAGTCTCCTTCCTGTCGCGCCTCCTCTTCTGCCTCCTTCTCCTCCTCCTCCTCCTCCTCCTCTCCGCTGCTCTCGTGCTCTCTGTGCCAGCCGACGTGCCTCCTCAGCTCGTCCTCCGCGTGCCTCAGGAGGTCCACCTCGTCTCCGTCGTCGTAGCCGTCTTCGTAGCCGTCTCCGTCGTCGTTGTCCTGGAGGGCTTCGGGGTGAAGCTCAGAGAGAGGCTCCGCCGCAGCGCCTGTGACTTCCCCGTCGCTGACTGCTGGAACTGAAACAGGAAGCTGAGGGCTGTTTTTAAAGGCGCACACTTCCTGCTTGACGTCAACGGAGGCCTGCGTTCCGAGGGCTTCCTGCCTGTGGTCTCTGGCTGCTCTCCGCTCGTCTGCCGGAGCTGCAGGTGTTCCTGCGGGTTCCTCGCCTCGCTCCCCTCCACTGACCTCACACGGGTCGCTGGGTGTCTGGCCGCTGCCGGAGGCCTCGGCTCCATCCCTGGGCCCCGTGTCCTGCAAGGTGTCCCCCTCTGTAAGCCCTGGTCTCTCTCCATCCACCGGCCCTTCTCTCTCCATCTGCATCGCTCGCTCGCGCTCCCTTTCCATCTCCTTCTCCCTCTCTCTCTGTCGGATCTTCTCTCGCAGGGATTCCACGCGACTCAGCGGCTTCCCGATTCTCCAGCTGTCCCTCCGCTCCACCCCCCCACCCCCATCGCCCCCACCTCCCCCGACCCGAACCCGAGCCCCGTCTTGGCCCTCGTTGCTCGGGAGGCTCCTCCTCTCCCTCTCCGCGGGGTCCTCCGCCACGTAGAAGACGGTCCGCGGGATCTGGATGTCCGGCGGGCCGGGGGGCGCCCCCACCGCGGGCCCGCGGGCCTGGACCCGGGCCGCTCCCTCGCCGCTCTCCGACGGACCCCTGCC
>JAOPUI010000092.1:336645-346998 GCA_027123135.1 Urophycis floridana | reverse complement strand
GTGTGTGTGTGTGTGTGTGTGTGTGTGTGTGTGTGTGTGTGTGTGTGTGTGTGTGTGTGTGTGTGTGTGTGTGATGGCGCCCCAAGGAAGAGGTAGACCTTCCTTGTGTTTCCAATAACACCAGAACCAACCTGGCCACACTCTGACTTACAGCTTCTGCTTCCACCATCAGGCCTTCAGGAGGACTGGACTGCTTCTGATGGATGGAGAGAGTGCAAGAGATAGAATCCTAGTTGGCTGATACAGACCGTACATTCTGTAAATCCTTAACTTGCTACCAAAAACTGAAAGCACCTACTGTTAAGACTAAGACTTTTATTTTTATTTAAATATTTGTATATATTGCGCAGTTGTTTTCTACCATGTTCCCTTGGTAAAAGGGATGGGGTCTGTTATTTTGAAAGGATGAGTGAGGATGCAGCCCAGAGAAGCCTCAGTATTTCCTCTCATCAGGAGCTTGTATTTCAAGAGGCCGGGGGTTGAAAAGCTGGGCTTTTTGAGTGGTCTCACTGAAGGCTGGTGATGAGCTAAATGCTAAGCTATGGAATCTTTGAAGGAGAAAGCTTTCATTTTGCCTTTTGTTTTAAAAAGAGGTTTATGTAAATAAAATCATCTTTGATATTGGCCTCTATTGTACTCTCCTTTACTCTTTGATTAGTTTCTGTCCTTTTCCTGTCCTTAGTTATTTCACATGAACACTGCAATAATAGATACCAATGTGTGAACATTTAGTGTGAATGTAAAGGGGCATTTAGCAGAAGCTTTTGTCCAAAGTGACTTACAATCACTACATTTGTGGGGTTAGACATGTGGACCGTTGGAGGAGGGGGATCAAGGGGATCGAACCGCCGACCCTACGGTTAGTGGACGACCCGCTCTGTCCACCTGCTCTACCCACTGAGCTACTGCCACCCCCCTAACACCTAACCATAACCCCAACCCAACCCTACGGTTAGTGGACGACCTGCTCTGTCCACCTGCTCTACCCACTGAGCTACTGCCACCCCACTTTTCATCTTGTAGATGAAAAGTGATGCTTTGGGTTACGTCATGCCATGATTGATCCTGGTCTAAATTGCAACTTAGATGCACAATGTTTCAACAACACAGGAGGGGATGTGAGTCAGTCACCATGTAGGTACTTCTACACTGGATGTGTACTGTGGATGAAGTACCATCTTCAGCTCTGTGGGGGTCTCCTTTAAAGGAGGTGCATCAAAGGTGGGTAATGTATACACATCTGTAGCTCACCTCCTGGGCCTCACAGCCTGCTGGCCTCCTCTGAACTCACCCACATCTGTCCTACTCTATAGCTTGCCTGTTATATTGATTATTCCTCAGCAACTGTATATTTCAGCAACATATTACAGAGACACAGCAAATTCACTTTGTAATCAAAGAAGGGCATTTTTAACAAGTATTCCTCGTTACCAGAAAGAGGGAAGCATGGCCTGTACAGCAGCACACAACATACTTCTGTTCCCTGTGCTTCAAGATGGCCGAAGTCCCAGCCCTGAGGCATGAACAGAGACGCACACACAGGCTTGAATCATCTGAATCTTTACTTGGAGATTAAACTGAAGTGAACTGAACAAATGTACAAAAAGTTAACAGAAGGCCACATGGAGATATACCCCCCCTGTCTCAGGACCACATCACAGTGTTCTCCACCCAGGTTCTCCACCCGGGTTCTACTGCCAGGTTCTTGCACACCTGTTGCTCATGTTTCATCAGCTGCGTGCAGCCTGGAGCTCCAGGCCCTGCAGTGTTCCCTCCTGGTCCAGAAGCTCAGCCCCTGGAGGACGAGCCTCACTGCAGCCACTAACGTCACGCTAACGTCTGGACGTACTGAGAACGTGTGTGGTTAGTGTTCCACTGCTGTGGACGGCTGGTGGAGGTGTCATCCAGCAGGAGTAGGCTCAGGAAGGGCACGTTTAGCATTGTATAACAACGTCGCTCAGCAGAGTAGCCTACTAAGATTTTGCTGTCGTTTTACATTTCATTAGCGGAGAGGATCAATCAAAGTAATTGATAAGGTAAAAAATCACAAACTGCTTAATGTTAAAAGTTAGCTAGTTAGCTAACCACATTCCATGCGTACACATAACATGGTGTTGCTGGACAAACAAGGTTCTGGTTGAGATCCTTCTGAGGTGCAGCCCCTGTGGAGAGCACCGGGCTGTCTGGTGAGGTGTCAGCACCACACCACCTCCACACCTCCACACTACCTCCACCTCACCACCTCCACCTCCACACCACACCTTCAACACCAACTCCACCACACCACCTCCACCTCCACACCACACCTCCACACCACCTCCACCTCACCGTGCCACCTCCACCTTCGACCCGACCGGTTCCAGCGGTCAGAGGGTGGCGTGATGCGTGAACGTCCGGTGACGGCTGAAGGACGGCTGCAGCGCTGGGTCAGGGAGCCGGGCTGACCCTGTGACCCCGCGACCCCAGGAGGACAGGAACTCTGGAGGAACAGGAGCACCATCAGGCTGGAGCTGCATCAGGAGCTCCATCAGGCTGGAGCTGCATCAGGAGCTCCATCAGGCTGGAGCTGCATCAGGATAACCACAGCTCTACTGTAAGCTGGCTGACATCACAGTCATGTTGCACGTCGTTACTGGAATGAAGGCCTGCAGACTTGAACAGCCTGGGCCTCGTTCACCACTGACAAACATCTTGGAGGCACGGCGACCGTCCTGTCCAACAAAAACCTTTTGCTCCGCAGCGTCCGCTCTGCTCCGGCTGAAACGTGTGGAGATGCTGGATCACCGACGCCACCGCGCGCTGCTGGTCAGGTGTGGAGAACCCCCGTCAGCAGTCCAACATCACCGCCACCTTCCTCCGGACACGGAGCTGCGGTCGCGGTCCGTCTGGACGAGGAGCCGGGGGGAGGGGCCACGCCGGCGGCTAGCTTACCGCTCATTTCCGCTCAAACTCGGACATCCGCGAGAGGAGGCGCAGGACCTTGGGGTTCACCAGGACGCGGCCCACGCCCCCTCGCTTCTGCACCCTGGCACTCTGGTCCGGGTTGATCTTGAAGATGCACCTGTTGGAGAGGAGGAGCCACGTCAGCATGGAGGTGGAAAAGCTTTCCAGACATGGTCTGTGGGACTTCAAAGTTGATTGGAGCATTTGTGTGAGGTCAATAACTGTTTGGGTGCAACGTTTCTCTCTGGACGTTGGTCAACTCAGTCAGATGAACGTTGTCCAGATGGACCTTTATTGACATCTCTCAATAAACTGTTAACTGAGAAGTCCCCAGAACGTCCATATTGTTCCTCACTGCATCGAGGGCGAGAGCTACCATGTTTGTAGGGGGGTTCCCAGGGGAAGGAACCATTGTGGTGGGGGGATTATTGGTGAATACTTGAAATATGCAGAATTACACTCAAACAAGGACATTCATGTAAAGCCCTTCAGAGTATTAGGATTCAAATCCCCCCTGCATGGACACAGAGCTGCCCGGCCCTACAGTCAGGCTGCATGGACACAGAGCTGCACGGCCCTACAGTCAGGCTGCATGGACACAGAGCTGCCCGGCCCTACAGTCAGGCTGCATGGACACAGAGCTGCCCGGCCCTACAGTCAGGCTGCATGGACACAGAGCTGCACGGCCCTACAGTCAGGCTCATGTTTCAGACTCCTTGTGGCCTGATATCTGCACCCCACGGTGGGCTCCCAGTGGAGGTCCTGCTGAGGACAGGCCCTCGACGCCTCATGTGTTCACCTCTGCAGGAATTCCATGGTGGCCCAGATCTCGGCCGGGTAGTCCATGTTGTGGATGTAGTAGGAGTAGAACATCATGTGGAGCGCCTCTCCGAAGGTGGGCAGCCTCTTGCTGACCACCAGCTGGTCCACGGCCACCATAAAGGCCTTTGCCGTCAGGGGACACTCGCCTGGGAAACCAACAGAACATCTCCTCAAGCACACGCTGCACTGTCCAGCTGAACCACAGAACATCTCCTCAAGCACACGCTGCACTGTTCAGCTGAACAGCACTCAGGTTAGCATGATAAAGACCACTATGGTTGTATATATGTAATAGTGTGATGGGCGGGGCTCGGTTGCTGTGCAGGGGCGTGGCCAAAACTTTGCTTGACGTTACCTGGGAACAATGAATAGATGCAACAGTGTGTGGTTCACCTCTTTAACAAATATGTAATCACTTTTTTAAAAATCTAAAGTGTTGTGCGTCCCCAGTGAACCTGTGGCCCAGGCCTCCATCTCACCTCCACGCCGGCACCACAGGTCTGGGGTGAGGCTACGGGGGTTCAGGCAGACCTACCGCACACCACCACGCAGGGGGTCCAGGGCAGCGCCGCCGTGTCCACGTCCAGGGGGCCGGCGGCGGCGGCCACCTGAAGGAACATCTTCTGGTGCTGCTCGTTGAAGTGGGCCAGCAGCATGAGCAGGGCTCCACAGGTCGGGTCGCACCCCTGCTGGGTCTGGACCACCAGGTCCCCCTCACGGCTGAGCGGGTCGGTGGGGAGACACTGGAAATACTCAAGGACCTTTTGGAACTTTGTGGCCGTGGTCTCCTCAGAGCTATTGGCGATCTGGACCCCGGTGAGCTCCCTGAGGTGGACCCTCATCCCGGCCTCCTGGAAGAGGTAGGGCCACTTTTTCAGCAGCTCCTTCGTGTCCTTCTGCAGGGTCACAACGTCCTTCCTCTGCGAGGCAAACGTGAGCGCCATCAAGGCCTCCATCTTGCCGGCGTCCGAGTCCTGGTTCCTGAACATCCGCTGCAGCTCCTCCATCTTCCTCCTCTGCGTGGTGCTGGTCTCCCCGGCGGGCAGCGCCGGCTCGGGGTTGAGGCAGCCGTACGCGTCCCTGCGCCGCCGTTTGCCGCTGGCGGCGTCTCGGCTGTTCCGGCCCGCCCTCTTCCTGATGAGGGGGGGCTCCGACCGCCGCACGTTGTAGATGTGAGACATCATCTGCCGCACGAAGGAGTCGTAGCCGCTGCCCACCACCTCGCCCGCCATCTCGTCCTGGAAGGACTTGGGGTGCGTCAGAATCACCCGCCGGGCCACCTCCAGGACGTGGGCCTTGCTCGTGGTCTTGCAGGTGGCCAGCAGCTCGCCGGCGATGACCCTGATGACCTCCCGGCGCTCCGACTTGGAGGGTCGTTCGCCGCGCTGCAGCCTTGTCTGGATGTAGGAGGACATCTTGTTCCATGGGATCTGGAAGTTGTAGTGCCAGGTGTGGCTGGTGGACACTGCGGGGGGCTCGCCGCCCGGCGAGGGAGGCCGGTACTCCTCGCCCGGGGACTCTTCGTCCTCACCGCTGTCCCCCGGGGAGGAGTCGTCGTCCCCGGCACTTTGCACCGGAGCTGAACGGCACACAAGGACAGGTCAGTGGGGTCACCACAGCGAGTCTGGGTCACAGACAGAGCCGTGTGTTCTGAGGACCCTCTGTTCTGAGGACCATGTGTTCTGGGGACCGTGTGTTCTGAGGACAGTGTATTCTGAGGACAGTGTGTTCTGAGGACTGTGTGTTCTGAGGACCCTGTGTTCTGAAGACCGTGTGTTCTGAGGACCCTGTGTTCTGAGGACCATGTTTTCTGAGGACAGTGTATTCTGAGGACAGTGTATTCTGAGGACAGTGTGTTCTGAGGACCGTGTGTTCTGAGGACCCTGTGTTCTGAGGACCGTGTGTTCTGGGGACCGTGCCCTGTGTTCTGAGGACCCTGTGTTCTGAGGACTGTGTGTTCTGAGGACAGTGTGTTCTGAGGACAGTGTGTTCTGAGGACCCTGTGTTCTGAGGACCCTGCGTTCTGGGGACCGTGTGTTCTGAGGACCCTGTGTTCTGGGGACCGTGTGTTCTGAGGACCCTGTGTTCTGGGGACCGTGCCCTGTGTTCTGAGGACCCTGTGTTCTGAGGACTGTGTGTTCTGAGGACCCTGTGTTCTGAGGACCGTGTGTTCTGAGGACCCTGTGTTCTGAAGACCGTGTGTTCTGGGGACCGTGTGTTCTGAGGACCGTGTGTTCTGAGGACCGTGTGTTCTGACAGGCCGTGTTCCCCGGGCCGTCAGGGCAGCAGGTACCTGAGCCAAGGTCCGGCTGGCCGGGGAGCAGCACCGGAGCTGAGGGTCACAAGACAAGGAGATGAGATGGAAAGGGCTCTGTGAACGCACCTTAACATGTTACTACAACTACTACATATCACCGCAACTACTACATGTTACTGCTGCATGTTATTACAACTACAAAATGTTATTACAACTACAGCATGTTACTGCAACTACAACATGTCATTACAACTACAAAATGTTATTACAACTACAGCATGTTACTGCAACTACAACATGTTATTACAACTACAGCACATTACTACAACATGTCAGTCTTTGTATAGAAATACACCGAGTCCTCAAATACACCGTCAGGGGACAGTCTGGATGTGATCAGTCATGTTATTACTGTGTGGTCATTACGGTCTGGTGTGTACATACTGTGGAGGTCCATGTTATTACTGTTGTTGTTATGGTCTCATGTGAACGTACTGTGGAGGTCCATGTTATTTCTGTTGTGTTGTTATGGTCTCATGTGGACGTACTGTGGAGGTCCATGTTATTACTGTTGTGTTGTTGTTAGGGTCTCATGTGAACGTACTGTGGAGGTCCATGTTATTACTGTTGTGTTGTTGTTAGGGTCTCATGTGAACGTACTGTGGAGGTCCATGGCATTACCGTTGTTGTTATGGTCTCATGTGAACGTACTGTGGAGGTCCATGTTATTACTGTTGTGTTGTTATGGTCTCATGTGAACGTACTGTGGAGGTCCATGGTATTACCGTTGTTGTTATGGTCTCATGTGAACGTAGTGTGGAGGTCCATGTTATTACTGTTGTGTTGTTATGGTCTCATGTGAACGTACTGTGGAGGTCCATGTTATTACTGTTGTGTTGTTGTTAGGGTCTCATGTGTACGTACTGTGGAGGTCCATGTTATTACTGCGGAGGTCCATGTTATTACTGTGGAGGTCCATGTTATTACTGTTGTGTTGTTGTTAGGGTCTCATGTGTACATACTGTGGAGGTCCATGTTATTACTGTTGTGTTGTTATGGTCTCATGTGGACGTACTGTGGAGGTCCATGTTATTACTGCGGAGGTCCATGTTATTACTGTGGAGGTCCATGTTATTACTGTGGAGGTCCATGCTCTCACAGGAGGCGTCCATGTTGGGAGGTTCATCCTTGATCACAGGGACATCCAGGACAATATGCTTCACCTCCGGGGACTGGGACCCCCGTGCCTGCTGCCTGGCAGGCTTGGTGGAGGGAGAAGGCGTGGCCAGGAAGTGTCTGGGGGTGGAGCCCTGGGAGGGTGGGGTGGTGAGCAGACCCACTGTGGAGAAAAGTGATTTATAAACTGATCATTTATCAGATTTCAACAGCTGACCATTCTGAATTCAGGACAAACTGCCAGCGTCCTCAGAGGCCCAAGAGAACCATCCGAGGTATCAGACAGACCTTCTGGCTTCCACTCCAGGACCAAACCTGGCAGGGCTGCAGAACCGGTCTGCTGACACGGAGCCACCTCTAGGTGGCGGCGTACGAATGTAAACAAAGGTACACAGCGAGTCATACAGTCTCTGTGACATGACTGGGATGCACGTCATACAGTCTGTAAGGTGAGACTCTGTGACATGACTGGGATGCACGTCATACAGTCTATAAGGTGAGACACTCTGACTTGTCTCCACGGCAGAACGGACATTGACATCACGACTCACGGGAGAAGCTCATCTCACACCGCCCGCGTCCAGCCGCCTCGCCACCCTCATCGCAGTCGGGCCAGGGGTCGCCGCTCTCCGGGTTCGGGGGTCGGTCGGGGAAGGCCGGGCAGTGGTCCGTACACGGAGCCCTGTTCCCGGACACCTGCCGGCGCAGAGCCTGCAGCTCCCGCTCGTAGCGCGTCTCCCGGCTGGACAGCCGGCGGATCTCCGCGTCCCGCTCGGCGAGCACGCGCTCGTGCTCGCGAGTGCGCGCACAGTCCACGCTGGCCAGCACGTTGATGATGGAATCTACGGCGAGTCGGACGGCGTTTTCGATCACACGGGCTTCCTCGTCGCGCAGATGTGGATGCATCCTTCTGTTCTCCGAGAGGTTCATTTTCACTTCCACAAAATGTACTATCTATAAGAAATGAAAATGGAGGGGCTGCTGGAGAGTTATGGAAGCTGTAGCATGCACACAGTCGATAGATTACTTCTAAGGATTAGAAGAAATTCATGCTACAAATAGCGAACAACTGTTTAGCTTCTCCGCACTGGATGTAAATGTCGACACATTCACACACGTTCTGCTTCTCGTTGTTTTTATAGAGGCTGCAGTTGAACACGCGTCCTGCAGCGCCGCCTGCCGGCCGGAGTGCTCGCTACAGCAGCCTCACAAAGGGAAACGCTGGTTTGAAACCACATTTCCCACTTAGGTTGAATAAATTAACCGGCAACTGGCTGGATTATTTACCCTGCTGCTAAAGAATAGCAGAGTAGAATTTAAAATATACACATTCACCGCTGACTTTAGAAGGGAGAATGTGTAAATAAAGGTTTTTAAATCTCAAAATAAAAGGCCTAACTTTGTAACTATTGGGATTGTGGGGCAGTCAGCGTGAAGCCCGACCAACGCTCCTCAGCAGGTTTACATTTACATTGAGAAAACACTTTGATCCACAGTGACTTACAATCAGGAGGATCCATTGTGGGGTGAATGAACCTCCTCAATCACCATGCAGCCTCACACGTCAATACAGGGAAATAAACACACGCTTTCCCTCCAGAGAAAAAAACACTTTAATTGGGAGAAAACATGTTTGTTTTAGCGAGCCCCTCGGGGGGACCGGCTCCTTCGGCCGAGCCCGGGGGTCCCGGCCCCCTGCCACACGGCCGCTGCGTGGACGTGCAGCGGGGGGGCGTTTACGTCACACCGAGTCTAAATCCAGCTCGGTCGCCATTACTCTGCGCTGAGCAACTGACGTCTCGTTCAAGGTGAGTCGCTCATTAGGGTGATGACACGGCCGCGGTTCGAACCCGGACCCTGAGGTTGTGACCGTCGGAGAACAGAGACCCCCGCTGATGGGTAGTGTGGTCTGACGCCCACATAGGAGACCAGACGAAATCATGGTGCAGTGAAAACTCAGAAAGTAAAATGTCTCCCGTTAACTTTACTACATTTCTGTAAAGCTGGGGTCCAACACGCCAGCCCTGATAACTCAGTGAGTTCTGAAGGACCTGCGAGGCAGCGAGAAGCCAATCCAGACACACGTCTCTACAGGAACTTAAAGCATGGTGTGATTTAAACAGGTGAGTCTGCTCGGGTGAGTCTGCTCAGGTGAGTCTGCTCAGGTGAGTCTGTTCAGGTGAGTCTGCTCAGGTGAGTCTGCTCAGGTGAGTCTGCTCAGGTGAGTCTGCTCAGGTGAGTCTGTTCAGAGTCAGAGCATCAGCCTCATTTTATTTGACATGGCCCACAACCAATTTCATGAATTTTAATCCAACAAAATTAAAAAGTACCGGGGGCTTCCATCCACAACAGCGGTACCAGAACTTCACTTCCAGAACCAGGAGTTCAAACTCAGTCCTGAGAAAACGTCCCGGACCCACACTTCATGTTTTTGTCTTTTTCTCTGCGGGGGGCGACCCCCCAGGGTCGCGGGGGCAGGTGTGGGACCGCTTCAGCGCGCTGTGGGTCGGGTGTCTGGAGGAGGCCTGGTCCTCCTCCTCCTCCTCCTCCTCCTCGTCCTCCTGCTGCTGCTGGGGCCCAGTGCTAGTCTCTCCCCCGGGCTCTGGGGAGCCCCCGGGGTCCTGACCCACAGACCCCAGGTCCGAGAGGGGAGTCCGGTGCTGCCCGTTCATCCCCGGGCTCAGTGGGCACGGGGAGACCCGGGTAATGTTCACGGCCCCCCTAACGCCGCCGTGCTCCTCCTCCGCGCTGTCCGAGCCCCCCGACGCGGCGCCGGCCCGGGGGGGCGGCCCGGGGACCCTCCCGCTCCCCTCGCCTCCCTCGCTCCCCTCGCCTCCCTCCTGGTGCCGCCGGTCCGGCGGGGACATGACCGGACTGGAGCACACCAAGTCTGACGGGCCGAGGGGTTCGTCCTGGGGTCCGTCTTCGGCCCCGGAGCCGGCCCTGCGCCTCCTCCTCCTCCTCCGGGCTCGACGCTGCTCCTCCTCACCGGAGGAGGAGGACGGCGACGAAGACGAGGGCGCGGACGCCGGGTCTTCCACGGCGATGTCGGGGTAGCTGCAGGAGTCCATGGCGGAGAACAGGGCGTGTCCGGGGTCCGGGCGCCCCCCGGCCCGGCAAGGGGACTAGCTAACTAGGGGACTAGGCGACAAGGG
>JAOPUI010000092.1:325764-336545 GCA_027123135.1 Urophycis floridana | reverse complement strand
ATAGTTTATATTATATATTTACATATTCTAACACTACTAGACGTAGTGTCTGTCTCTTCTTTTTTCCCTGGAGTATTGTAACTGAATGCAGTTTCCCTCAGGGATCATTAAAGTATTTCTGTGTGTGTGTGTGTGTGTGTTGTGCGCGCGTGCGTGTGTCCGCGCGTGCGTATGTACGTATGTGTGTATGTACGTATGTATGTATGTATGTATGTATGTATGTATGTAAGTAAGTAAGACCATTTTGAATGGGACTTTACCTTCCAACTCTTTATTGGGGCATCATGGGAAATGAAGTTTAAACTATGGGGGCGGAGCTTCGTCTCACCGGAGAGAGCTGACGATCTGCCAGGTGGTCCTGGACGGGACGGGTCAGAGACTCTACAGAACATTTGGTCCCTCAAACGTCCAGGAGGACCCCACTCGGCGTGTCCCCTCGGGGTAGGAGATCTAAGGTCGTCCATGTTGATGACTTTACGAGTTGAGCTTCACACTTCAGTTCCTGGAACTCTGCGGGCGACAGGAGGACAGTGGACCGAACCGAGGCTGTTGTTCTAAAGCTGTTCTATTGCTGGTCTATTGCTGTTCCAATGTGATGTTAATCCTCGGAAGGTGAAAGAAACCTAAAGTCTGGATTTGGGCGTCAAGGACTAACCCTTGAGCCCCGCTGAGTTGTCGGGACTCAGAGTGTGGATACCGTCTGTGTGGAACTTTTCCTTTGAGTTCCTACTAGTCTCGTCCCTCGGACCAGCCATGATCAAGCTCTGCGTACGGAGAGCTTTCAGACAGGGGGGCACTGCCTGGTCCCCGCGCACCCCCGCTGGAGCCCCCCGACATGTGCCCGCTTGTCTGATGGGGACCCACGGCAGGAAGGAGCCGAGGGAGACACTCCTTTCTCCCAAGGGGGCCAAGGACTTCATTTACAGGCTCCAGCCCGATGAGAGGACCTGCTTACTGCAGGAGCTCCAGAGCTTCGAGTCCCTGGCCGGAACTCAAGGTGTGGCCCCCCAGCTGTGAGCCACCCGTCTTCATGAGGCTGGTGTGTGTGTGTGTGTGTGTGTGTGTGCGCGCGCGCGCGTGTGTGCGTGTGTGTGTGTGTACCAGTCCTCTATTTATAACTTGACCTGTAGCGACACACTATGTAGGTCAGCTTTCACTGTCCACTTTTAGAGACTGGGTTACCCCGTCTGTCCGTCTACCTGTCTCTCCGTCCTCAGAGTAGGGTTGTCTGTAGTGTTGCAGTAGGACTAGTTCATCACTACATGAGGCTGACCCTGTTCTGATTGGTTTTGTTTAGCCAACCAGGAAGCATCTCCACCAACCAGGGCACAGCTCAGATCTGGTGAGAACACACACACACAGTTTCCCTGGAGGCCAACAACTGTGTGACGACTGTCTGATGACCTCATGCTGTATTCACAGTGCTGCTCCACAATGGCATCCCATTCGTTGGATTTGGTTTCCTTGACAACGCCATCATGATAGCAGCAGTAAGATGATGTCCACCACTGGCATGATGCATTAAATGTTCTTCTCCAGCTGTAACCATAACCTCACCTTGTATGGTGTGTTGCCTAGGGAACGCAGATTGAGCTGTCCATTGGAGTGACTCTAGGCATCTCCACCATGGCTGGTGAGATGATTACTAATACTACTACTACAAATCCTTACACACCTCCACATATGAGGAGCCCCTCTATTCCAGTTTTTGCATTTCTGAAGGCTTCAATTAGTAATATAATACAGTAGAAGTCTTCAATAGTCCAGGCAGTTATCCAGTAAGAGTGTAAATAGTCCTGTAGTAGTGTATACACCCCACTACTTAGTCCTGTAGTAGTGTATACACACCACTACTTAGTCCTGTAGTGTATACACCCCACTACTTAGTCCTGTAGTAGTGTATACACCCCACTATTTAGTCCTGTAGTGTATACACCCTACTACTTAGTCCTGTAGTAGTGTATACATCCCACTACTTAGTCGTGTAGTAGTGTATACACCCCACTACTTAGTCATGTAGTAGTGTATACACCCCACTACTTAGTACTGTAGTAGTGTATACACCCCACTACTTAGTCCTGTAGTAGTGTATAAACCCCACTACTTAGTCCTTTAGTAGTGTACACCCCACTACTTAGTCCTGTAGTAGCTGATGGTTCCCTGGGTCTACAGCTGCTGCTCTTGGGAATCTGGTGTCGGACCTGGCTGGTCTCGGGTGAGTTGTCTTCTCCTGGTCTCCTGGCTGAGTTGTCCAGCTCCCCTGCTCCTGTGATTGACTTCCTGTTGTGTGTGTAGGTTGGCAGGCTACGTCGAGGCCCTGGTCTCCAGACTGGGGCTGCAGGCCCCCCCCCTGTCAGCCCAGCAGGGAGACATGTGGCAGACCAGACTCAGCTCTCACCTGGTGAGTCCTCTAACTGACCCCGGACCTCCCCTTCTTACCCCACTGCTAAGTGTGTGTGTGTTTGTGTGTGTGTGTTGCAGGGCAAGGCGTTTGGAATCACTGTTGGCTGTATCCTGGGCATGTTCCCCCTCCTCTTCCTCAGTGATGATGATGAGAAGAAACACACACACACCACTGGAGATACAACAGTAGAGATACAACACACACAACACTAGACATACAACACACTCCTCACATGCTGAAGACTGTCTCCAGTGAAGAATCTTCTCAGCTGGTTCTGGACATGTTCTGGTCTGGAGAAGACAATGCTACCTCACTAGCAGGTTTAACATGATATTCAGCTGAGAACCGAACGCTAGAGAGCATGTAGAAAATCATCTCTGTTCAAGGCTACAGAAGTAGCACTCCTTCCAGCATCAGATGTAACTTCAAATGTTACCTGGATATTAACATTTATGTCAGTGCAATATTATGGGATGTGAATATCAGAAGGACATCCCAGTAATGAATAAACCAAAGCTTTAAAATCTTATCTGCTTTCTGTTTGTTTATTTATATCAAGCAGGTTAAAACAAATCATTGTTCAGATGTTATGCTGCTACTATTGTAGTACCCTTTACAGAGCAACTAGAGCTGTTCTATTAGAGTAACCTCTACAGAGCAACTAGAGCTGTTCTATTGTAGTACCCTTTATAGAGCAACTAGAGCTGTTCTATTAGAGTAACCTCTACAGAGCAACTAGAGCTGTTCTATTGTAGTACCCTCTACAGAGCAACTTGAGCTGTTCTATTGTAGTGCCCTGTACAGAGCAACTAGAGCTGTTCTATTAGAGTAACCTCTACAGAGCAACTAAAGCTTTTCTATTGGAGTACCATCTACAGAGCAACTAGAGCTGTTCTATTGTAGTGCCCTGTACAGAGCAACTAGAGCTGTTCTATTAGAGTAACCACTACAGAGCAACTAGAGCTGTTCTACTAAAGTAACCTCTGCAGAGCAACTAGAGCTTTTAGAGCTGTTCTATTAGAATAACAACCTCTACAGACCAACTAGAGCTGTTCTACTAATAAGAGCTAGAGGTTAATATAGATGATATATGGTTCTAGTACAGAAACAAATCTCAACCACAGGGCCCCGATCAGAGATGTAGGAGAACATCAGCTGTGATGAAGATCTGGTGATGGTGATGGCCAAACACACCATCCTTTCCATGGATAAACCATCAATCATTCAGTTGGAATATTATTTCATATATAATTCACAAATAATCTGATGAAAAGGTGGCAATCAGAGAAGCGTATTGAGATGTTGGTCTCGAGGGGACAGCATGACGCTCCATCTAGACGTTCCAAAACGTGTCTGATCTTCTCTGGTTTGGCTGCTACTTCCCAAAACGACAGACTAATACTGCTAACATGGACACAGTGGAACACTATGGACTTGAAACAGTAACAGAATAAGAAATGAAGAGGGAGCTTGTACTCAACAGCAGAGGGTTCACCATCCTACATACTGAAGAAAGACTTTCACACCTCCAGAGCAGAGAGACCAACATTGGGATGGAGCCATGTTGCTTGGAAGACACAGTGGGGATGCTGCATCTTCCAAGGTCAGGGTGACAGTTTGAAGGCCAGTCTGAACAGGTTGGCTGGTGGTCCTACCGCAGGCTCCAGCTCTATGAGCACTGCTTCTCTGGACCAGAACTATGCCACACCAACTTCAGCATTGTCACGGCTACACACACAGAAGGGTACAAAAGCTAGCCTTTAACAGTTACAGCCGTTAGCCAGACCAAAGGCTATAGGACTTTCCCAGGCTACAGCGGCTGGCTACACTGTAGGTAGCACGGCAGTTGTAGCTACAGCATCTATCCAGGCCATAGCTGCTACAGTAGGCTACATAGCCAGCCATCTACAGCATCTATTTAAGCCATAGTAGCTACATTACCTAGCTAATCTGTAGCAGCTACTGCACCTGGCTAAGCAGTCATGACACTCCCACCAGCAACTAGCCAGACCTTAGCGGCTGCAGCACCAAGACAGGCAGTTGTTAAAGGCTAGCCAGGCTGTAGTAGCTACAACTAGTTAGCTAGGATAACAATCACACCAACATCTTAAACAGTGACATCATCCAGCATGCATAAAAAACACCCACTCAGTTAGTCGCTTCAACAAGTCCTTGGAGCAAGACACGTAGCATAACAGAAAGGTAAAGCTAACCTAAAGACTAAGTAGAAAGTACTAGAACAGGAAGGTAGCATAACATAGCTAAAGGCTAAGTAGAAAGCACTATAACAGGAAGGTAGCATAATATAGCTTAAGGCTAAGTAGAAAGCACTAGAACAGGAAGGTAGCATAACATAGCTAAAGGCTAAGTAGAAAGCACTAGAAGCTTGTTCTCAGTCCCAGAGTCCAAAGTTCTGCTGTTCTGGCTCCCGGGTCCCGAGGCCAGAGTTGTAAGAGCTTTGAGTCATGGAGCAGGAGTCATGGAGCAGGAGGCCTGCTTCCTTCCAACACACTTCACATCTTCACTCGGTAAGAGAAGGATGACACCTGAACTGGTTCACTCAACACTTGAACCCTTTAACCCAAAGAACTAGACAGAATGATGGAGAATATTTGATATGGCACTACTTTCATCTGTCTAGTTATTAATATGGAATAGATTCATCTGTCTATAGGGTATTGATTTAGTAATATATATATAGTAGTTTATATTGGGGTAGACCATGCACATTAATTTAAACAGATTATACTCGTAAATACTGGAATATACTGGACACACTGTACATCATTATTACATTTATGGTATGCAACACTTTACCATCACCACAGCCAGAACCAGGACAGGAACCATCAGAACCGGGGGTCTGCAGCATCTTGAAGTAGAGGAGATGAAGATGTTTGGAAGCTTACTCATGGACCTCCCTTCAGTCCTCCTGAACAGAGCTCCTTCATCACCTGCATGACAAACATGGAGCTTCTCCTCAAAACCTCCGCTACTCTGCACCACCTCCACACCACCTTCTCAACACCACTTGCTCCTCACTCCACCTCTCCACACCAGGAGGAGACCCTGTGGTCTAGTGGAGACAAGGAGGAACCAGGAGTCCCCTGCTCCACAGACCCCTGAGAGAGGAGGTCTGCTCAGCCCCCTCCCTCTTCCACCTGCTCCCCCTCCTCCAGCAGCCCGGGCAGCTGCATCCTGTCAGCCCCCCTGGGGTGCTGAGGAGGGGGGGCGGGGCAGCCGGTCCAGGGCCCGGTGTGGGGGTCCGGGGGCCGGGCCGGGGGGCAGAGGAGCCGGTCGGGCACGGTAGGGGTCTTGACGGGGATCATGGGAGGTCTGACGGGGCCTGGGGCCCCCGGGGGCCGGCGGAGGCTGGGTTTGGAGGAGGGGGCTCGGCGAATGGTGGCCACGCCTAGGGGGGCGGCACTACCATTGGGGGGGGGGCGTTTGGGGTGGAACCTAGAGGAGCGCTCCTGGTCCGCCTCCTGGTCCGTCACCAGGGAGTAGTCCCAGTCTGAGCACACACACACACACACACACACACACACACACACACACACACTCTTTAGCCGACTGTGCGTCCTGTCGATACAGGCAGTGTGTGTGTGTGTGCGTTACCAGGTGTGTGCTGCAGGGGGTCTGAGCGACTCGGGGTCTGGGCGGGCGTGGCCGTCTGGCTGCTGTATCCACTGGAGCCCTGCAGCGACCCGGGCCCCTGCAGGTCCAGATGGAGGCCCCTGGCCAGGGCCCTGCTCAGCTCCTCATGCACATCCCTCTCCTCCTGACAGACACACACATGTCATGTTAGCTTAGCGCTCCATTAGCATGATCTTTGCACTCATTAGCGCAGTCACCTTGGAGCGAGTCATAGAGCCTCCCCCTCTGGCCCTCGCTGGCTCCTCCCCCGGTGTGGTGACATCACAGGTCAGGTGGCTGCCTTGATCTGTAGTTTTGATCCTGCGTAGATCGTAGGGAGCCGGTCTGTACCAGTCCTGCCCAAACACACCTGGTTACCACGGAGACCAGGACCTTGGTCCCACGTGTGCGTGTGCGTGTGTGTGTACCTGGGCTCCATCAGGAGACATGGCTGATGAGCTGATGGACGGGCAGGATGCATCATGGGAGATGAAGCCAGAGTCGTGGGAGGAGACAGAGGAGAGGCGGGGTGCAAGGGGGAGGGCCGAGGAGGAGGAGGAAGAGGAGGAGCCTCGGAACAGGAAGTGAGATGAAGGGGAGTGAGAGTGAGACCCACTGGAGCGAGAGTCACTGCTCAGACTACTGGAGAGAGAGAGAGAGAGAGAGAGAGAGAGAGAGACCTTTATTTTTCAATAAGTAAGGTAAGGAAGTAAGATAACAAACCACATTTAAGAGATTACAAACCAGACAGACCTATAGACAGACCTACAGACAGACCTACAGACAGACCTACAGATATAGACAGACCTACAGATATAGACGGACCTACAGACAAGCCTATAGACAGACCTCTAGACAGACTTACAGACAGGCCTATAGACAGACCTCTAGACAGACCTACAGACAGACCTACAGATAGACCTCCAGACAGACCTACAGATAGACCTACAGACAGACCTACAGATATAGACAGACCTACAGACAGGCCTACAGATATAGACAGACCTACAGACAGGCCTAAAGACAGACAGACCTACATACAGACCTATAGAGACCAATAGACAGACCTACAGACAGGCCTACAGACAGGCCTATAGACAGTCCTACAGACAGACCTACAGACAGGCCTACAGACAGGCCTCTAGACAGACCTACAGATAGACCTACAGACAGACCTACAGATAGACCTACAGATACTTACAGACAGACCTACAGACAGGCCTACAGACAGACCTACAGACAGACCTATAGACAGACCTATAGACAGACCTACAGACAGACCTACAGACAGACCTATAGACAAACCTATACACAGACCTATAGACAGACCTATAGACAGACCTACAGACAGACCTATAGACAGACCTATAGACAGACGTATAGACAGACGTATAGACAGACCACCACCATGCTCATGTCCGCTGAGAGACACATGGAAACTAACCTGCACATGCTGGACTTCCTGGATAAGCTGTTGCTGGGCGAGGAGGGCGGAGTCTGGTATGACCATGTGACCTCTGACCCCTTCAGGTCAATAATCACCTGGAGCGAGAGAGACTACCATTAACAATGGAGAGAGAGAGAAAGACAGTCCCTATGAGCGGCAGGGAGTGTGGCCAGGTGAGGAGGATAGCAGTACCTGTTCACTGGAGGGGGGCAGCTTGTGGGGGTCCATGGTCAGGGTTTTGAGGTCATCACTAAGGGCCCGCAGGCTCCCCATGTCTCCGAGCATCAGTACCTCCTCCTCCTGTCACACACACACAATGTGGGAGGGTACAGTGTAGTATGGGGACAGTGTGGGACGGTACAGTGCAGTATGGGGACAGTGTGGGAGAGACCAGTGCAGTATGGGGACAGTGTGGGACAGTACAGTGCAGCATGGGGACAGTGTGGGACGGTACAGTGCAGTATGGGGACAGTGTGGGACCGTACAGTGCAGTATGGGGACAGTGTGGGACGGTATAGTGGCATGGGGACAGTATAGTGGCAGTATTGGGACAGTACATTGCAGTATGGGGACAGTGTGGGACAGTACAGTGCAGTATGGGGACAGTGTGGGACAGTACAGTGCAGTATGGGGACAGTACAGTGCAGTATGGGGACAGTGTGGGACAGTGCAGTGCAGTATGGGGACAGTGTGGGACGGTACAGTGCAGTATGGGGACAGTGTGGGACAGTACAGTGCAGTATGGGGACAGTGTGGGACGGTACAGTGCAGTATGGGGACAGTGTGGGACAGTAGAGTGGCAGTATGGGGACAGTGTGGGACGGTACAGTGCAGTATGGGGACAGTACAGTGCAGTGACAGTAAGGGGGCTAACCAGGACAGGACGCAGCATACTGGCGAAGCTACAGAAGTGACTCCTCTCCTCCACAAGGGCTCTCCTCAGGGCCTGCCTCTCTGTCTCCTCCAACAGGAAGTACTTCTCACTCACATCCTGCATGGCGCTGTCCAGCTGGGGCTGAATGTCCCCGCGACCTGCAGGACCCCCAATATAGAATGACATAAAACACACACAAAGGCTCCAAAACACACAGGCCCCAAAACACACACACACATACACACAGACATCTTACCAAACATATCAGCTTGAGGAGCAGGGCGTGATGGGAGAAGTAGTTCCATGAAGTGAGATAAGAGAAGAGAAGCCAGACAGAATAAGAAAAGAGGTCAGGGGTCACATGGCTCCGCCTACTGGTGTGGCGTCACCATGGCAACATGTGTTTACCTTTCCTGGCTTTTTTCTGCAGCCTTGCTGTGTCTGAAGACCTCTTCTTGATCTCCTGTCGGACCTTCTTATACTCTGGAGACATAAACAGCCAGTTAACCCTCACCAGCTAGTTAGCTCACACACATAGTGAGGTAACACACTCAACCAGCTAGATAACAGTCAACCAGCTATATAACACACTCAACCAGCTAGATAACACAGTCAACCAGCTAGATAACACAGTCAACCAGCTAGATAACACACTCAACCAGCTAGGTAACACACTCAACCAGCTAGGTACCCCTCAGCAGCTAGTTAACACCAGTAGTAAGCCATCACAAGTTTTTACTACTAGCTGGTTGTGATTTACTACTAGTGTGTCTAGTACTTTAGCATAGGCTTCACCAAGTATGTGTGTAACTTTAGCATGGTCTATATCCAGTATGTGTGTGCATACCTTTAGCATGGTCTTTATCCAGTGTGTGTGTGTACCTTTAGCATGGTCTTTATTCAGTGTGTGTATACCTTTAGCATGGTCTTTATCCAGCATGTATGTGTAACTTAAGCATGCTCTTTATCCAGTGTGCGCATGTGTACCTTTAGCATGGTCTTTATCCAGTTTGTGTATGTGTGTACCTTTAGTATGTTCTTTATCCAGTGTGTGTATACCTTTAGCATGGTCTTTATCCTGTGTGTGTGTACCTTTAGCATGGTCTTTATCCAGCATGTGTGTGTACCTTAAGCATGGTCTTTATCCAGTGTGTGTATATCTTTAGCATGGTTTTTATCCAGTGTGTGTACACCTTTAGCATGGTCTTTATCCAGTGTGTGTGTACCTTTAGCATGGTTCTTATCCAGTGTGTGTATACATTTAGCATGGTCTCTATCCAGTTTATGTGTACCTTTAGCATGGTCTTTATCCAGTGTGTGTGTGTTTCTCTTCCAGTCCTCCATCTGGTCCTGCAGAGGAAGAACCAGGCAGTCCAGAAACACCCTGAAACACACACACACTTTGTCACTCACCCTCACATTCATATTGTGTGAGTGAGTGAATGAATGAGTGAGACCTCACATGGAGAAGTGCCGCAGCTTGGCCTCGATGCTGCGTTGTCTCATACACATCCTGGTCAGAGCACCGCCAATCTCCCTGGTCCCACCTACACACACACACACACACACACACACACACACACACACATTATCAACACACACCTCATGTCAGACAAAGTCTATTACAAACATTACTAATATAACATTAATCTGACATCAGCAGACGAAGCAGTATGAGAACCAGCCCTGATTCCAACTCTGATCAGGACGTGATATAATGGTCTGGCAGCTGGGATGTGAATTATTGAACATGCTGACAACCTTCACATGAGTGAACCCTGCAGGGGGCGACTGGGGTCTGACAGCAGCTTCACCATGAAATCACCATCATCCTCTTCTACACTCCTCACACCATCCCACACCTGGACATGGACCTTCTAAAACCCTGACCAGACACCATCCCACACCTGGACCTGGACCTACCAAAACCCTGACCAGACACCATCCCACACATGGACCTGGACCTTCTAAAACCCTGACCAGACACCATCCCACACCTGGACCTGGACCTTACAAAACCCTGACCAGACACCATCCCACATCTGGACCTTCTAAAACCCTGACCAGACACTATCCCACACTTAGACCTTCTAAAACCCTGACCAGACACTATCCCACACCTGGACCTTCTAAAACCCTGACCAGACACTATCCCACACTAAGACCTTCTAAACCCCTGACCAGACACTATCCCACACCTGGACCTTCTAAAACCCTGACCAGACACCATCCCACACCTGGGCCTGGACCTTCTAAAACCCTGACCAGACACCATCCCACACCTGGACCTGGACCTTCTAAAACCCTGACCAGACACCATCCCACACCTGGACCTGGACCTTCCAAAACCCTGACCAGACACCATCCCACATCTGGACCTTCTAAAACCCTGACCAGACACTATCCCACACTTAGACCTT
>JAOPUI010000092.1:128972-141709 GCA_027123135.1 Urophycis floridana | reverse complement strand
CACACACACACACACACACACACACACACACACACACACACAGACACACACACACACACACACGCACACACACACACACACACACACACGCACACACATATACACAAATAAAGACAGACTACAGTTCCTTATTAAAATCCTCTGGTTGTTTTATTGGTGGTCCAGTCCAGTCCTGTCCAGGTGGATCACCCTTCCCTCATGTGTGTGTGTTTGTGTGCGTCTCTGAGTGTGTAAGCGTCTGTTGACATGACATACCTTCAGTCTTCACACCACACTTTAAAACAGTCTGGCGGCCCCTTGGCCCCACACTGTGACCCCACACTGTGACCCCACACTGTGACCCCACACTGGGACCCCACAATGTGACCCCACACTGTGACCCCACACTGTGACCCCACACTGTGACCCCACACTGGGACCCCTCACACTGTGACCCCACACTGTGACCCCACACTGGGACCCCACACACTGGGACCCCCCACACTGGGACCCCTCACACTGTGACCCCACACTGTGACCCCACACTGTGACCCCACACTGTGACCCCACACACTGGGACCCCTCACACTGTGACCCCACACTGTGACCCCACTGCAGGGCTGGGGAGGGGCCTGGACTCGTGTCTGCCATGCTGTGCTTCAGGGCACTACGGCAGCCCAGACTGAAGGAGACTGTGGCATGTTTTTATAAATCACCAGGCCATTGTAACATTAGCATGTTACTTCTTATCTACATTAGAAAAACACGTTAGCATGTGCCTGGTGCACCGGCATGGTATCTTCACATTAGCATGTCACCAAAAGGATGTCGCACATTAGCATGTAATTAACATGGAAGTGTACATTTGCATGTTATTGTGACATAACATGTAATCTACATTAGCATGTGACTTGAGCCACTGTTAATCCCTGGCTCAGCCCTGCAGCTTCAACGAGACGGAGAAACACGCTGATCCCTTCGTTTCCTTTGTATAGAGCTAGCGCTGCAGCTAACTAGCCCTGCAGCTAACTAGCGCTGCAGCTAACTAGTGCTGCATCTAACTAGTGCTGCAGCTAACTAGCCCTGCAGCTAACTAGCGCTGCTGCTGGCCCATAGTTTGTGTGTGTGTGTTTGTGGGGGGGGGTAGGTAGAGTTGTTGCTGTTCAGACAATGGCGTAGTCAAAAGAGACCCTCTGTACAGTTCAAACAGCTGCTTGTGTTCAGTCCACACAGGAAGTGATGTCACTGGATGTTCTGGGGAGGCGGGGTCACGGCAACAGATGTTCATTCCGTGATTGGTGTTTTATTTACAGCAGGAAAACCCTACAAAAGAAAGGCCCCTCTGGGTTCATGTGCCACACACACACCCGCACACACACACACACACACACACGCACGCACGCACGCACGCACGCACGCACACACGCACACACGCACGCACGCACGCACGCACACACACGTACACACACACACACACACACACACACACACGTCCACTACAGTGACATGGTCTTAAGATATCCCCCTCCTGCACTCTGACTTACAGGATGTCGACAGAGTTGGATACTTCCAGGTTTACAAAATAAAAGTCCCCTAATGTATCATGGGTTCAGCTGATATTTGCCATTAGCTCTGCTTTGTGCTGATTCAGAAAATCGACAGTATCAGAGAGGGGCTTTTACTTTCCAAAGCTGAAGGTCTGGACTGGTGTCTTGGTTCCCCTCTGGAGGAGATTGGCACTGAAAGTAACAAAATTATTATTTAACCGTTTGGTATGAAAGGTCAAATATGTTTCTCACCCAGAATCCATCGTAAATCTATCAGCAAAAAGTAGGAACTCTGTGATCTTAACAGTATTCAGATGACATCCAGCCCAATGCGCTCTCATCCAGTCCAGTACTTCCATGCTAATGCTTGTTACCTGGGTCGGAGGGCTACATTACAGAGCTAAGTGTGGCAGAGGTGGTCAGTCTTAACGGGGCGAACAGCACAGTTACACACTGGTCTCTGGTTCCACGTGTAAGGTAAGATACTGACACAAATAAAGACAGACATACAGATCAGAAAGACACAGATCATACTGTAAATTTAGTAGACAAACTTATAGAACATAGATTTTAACTTCTTGAAATATACTCTCATATATATATATTTAGATATGCTTTTTTTTTCTCAGATGAAATAAATATATCCACAGATGCAGTTAATCTTTTTTTTTCTTAAAAATAGACCAGCTTTACAATTGCAGACACACATGGACACAGTGAGGACAGACGGAGAAAAGACAAAAACTAGGAGGCTCATTCAATAAAACAAAAACGCTTAGCATTCCCTCTGCTAGCCCACACTGTGCTACGCTTCTGTCCAATCACGGCTTGAGTTCACCGTTTTAGGCGGCAAATATGAGCCCACTGATGGCCGTGGCGGACATGTTGGAAACCGACTGAAAGAGCCCACCATCTCATCGCCTCACCGGCAGACCGCTGCTTGTGGTATGGAAACAGAGTCCACTCGTCAGGACCAGGAAGAAGCTTTTCATGGTCCTGATTAAGGTCAGAAGTACTCTCACAACTTAGTCGACAGGTTGATGAATCTGACCCAGATAAACGATCAGAGTGGATGTTTGTGTTTTGAACAGATAAGCACAGCTCTGTGATGAAACTAGGAGAATTAAAACCTTAGTTATCAAAAGCTAAACATTTTTCTATAACACTACCCACCTCCACAAATATATATTATGAGATATAGCTAGATTTTCTTTTAAATAAAGACAAACTCTACACATCTATTTAGAATTTCAACTTAGCATTAGTTTTCATGTGTTCTTTAAGTTATGGCTCAGACGCAGGTCAGGGTAAAGCAGAAGCTGATTAACAACAATTATTAATCATGAATAATGACTCTTTAACTCACGTCCCTCCCAGTACCTCTCAAAGTCGCGCGGCGCACCTCGGCTTTGTCATGCTAACGTCGATGCTAACGCCTCAGAAATGGGGACTAAGATTAGCTCTCGCTAACTTCTTGACATCAGAGTGTAGCGGCTGGTTGCTGCTCGGATGTAAATAGCCTATGGAATAAAAAAAGGTTCTGCTACACTGTTGAGGAGCTGCTCATTCGTCACACCTTGCTGCCGACCACGTCTTTGCTAGCTTAACTCCCTACATCTTGTGTCTCACGTACCCCACAGTGCACACTGTCATCCAGCATCGTCCCCCACAACGAGAAACTAACTAACACTGAAGCATGAAGCCCACGTCAACAGGAGACTGAAGAACACACTTTACGATTCCCTGCGTAAATAAGATTCATCTTATCTGTACACAAAAAACAAACAACAATTTAGCACCATCTAATATTACAAACGTATTCCCCAGCTGCTCTCGGCCAGAAGATGACCTGACTCTTACATCAGCAGGTCTCTGAGGTTTCATTCAATGCATGATGTGTTTGATTCGGACCATCCATTAAGACCACCTGGCTCAGGTAAACATCCAACGGACAAAAACAGACAAAAAGTCCCTTTCAAACAAGATGGCCACCTGCCAAGATTTGATTGCGAAACAACTCCTGATCACTAGCTGCAAGCTCAGCGTGGCTAGCTCAGCGTGGCTAGCTCAGCGTGGCTAGCTCAACAGGGCTAGCTAAACGAGGTGCTGGCAGGGTTTATGGTGGGGCACACTGGGTGGCGGCTGCACCCAGTTGAGAGGGTTTTACGGGAACCTCATGGCACAGTGCTCACATCTGGGTAGTCCTTGACACGTTCGCCTCGATACACAGAACTCCACCGATCACCAACGACGAGACAGAGCTCAAAGAATTCTTTCAAACAACGAAAACTTGTAACTTGAAATGAGAGAGTAATGTATTGCTCGAGATTTTCCAGTGGACACATTGTTTGTATGAATGTAGCTTGTAGCTCTCCGTGTGTGGATCTGGTTTCTGAGTGTGTGCCTGTGCTTGAATGGATGTCGAACGGAAATGGCCTGCCTGGGATAAGAACACAACAGCTAGCATCACAGATAAATGGTGAAGTTTGACACGCAGCACGGCGTGAAGCTAGCTGAATATCAGTCTCAGTTGACTTACCCTGTTGTCGAGAAAACACAGCAGAAAAACACACAAAGGAGGAAGGAAGCAAGGGAAGAAGCACAAAGTAGCAGGAGGAGAGGAAGAAACCGAAAAATAAAAGAAACACAGAAATCTGGAGAAGCCAAGCTAATGGGGAAACCAAAATATGTAGGATAAGGGATGAAATAAACCAACAAATGAATGAATAAAGCGCTGAGCAGAGTACTGGGAACTGAACCAAAACAGTAAAGACAGACTGGTGATACTCCTCTCCACCTGAACAAGTGGTGATGGATCACAACACCAATGCCTTGTCAAGGCGTCACAGCTCTGCAGGGTGTAAACAGTTCCGTTGCGAAGAAAGCAAAGAAGAGCCAAGCGCTTTGTCTGTAGAGAAAAAAAGACGGCAAACAAACATTTGTTCTTCTGAGAGCGCCAGTAGCTTCTGAGAGTAGCGAGCACAGTGGAACAGAGTGTGTGAGCCCTCAGTAAGCTTTGGGAACCTTCTCTGAAAGCAACACCAAAAGCCCTTTACCGGCTGTTGCAGAGGAATCTCAACTGATAGGTTTCGATTGTTTGTTTCGTCGCTATGGTTGTCGCGTTTCTGTCCGTAAACTCGAGGTTGATGCCGTCTCTTCAGCTGAATGGCATCTGACCGGCTTCACGCATTTCCTTGTCCATGTGTTTGTGCCAGAACTCTTGTCTAAGAAAGGGCTCATTATTCATGATGAAGTCTTTTCACAATGCCTCGGAACCGACAGCCAAGAAGGACCGTGCGTAGCCAGCCCAAGATCCGGACCTTTGACTGGACCTTTGGTGACTTTGGATCCCTATGTTTCATCTTGATTCGGACCTCACACCTCGCTCTCCACGCTGGAGAACTGGGCCGAGCCCCGGCGGGAGCACAGGCTCTTGGCTTTAAGTGGGAGGTGGGGCGACGGGGGGAACCTCTGGGGCCCAGTCCGCAGTCGCTGGTACTGCAGCTTGGCACTTGCTGAAGCCATGGATGAGGGCTGAGGGGCCCCGGGGGTAAAGGAGACCACCGAGGGAGAGGACACCGAAGAGGAGGAAGTGGGAGGCGCATGAGAGGAGGGAGGTGGCGGGGGGAGGGCAGGAAGAGGAGGCGGCAAGTTGGGAATCAGGGTTGGAGGGGAGGAGGTCTGCCTCCCACGCTCGGACCTTGATGGCCGCCGGGAGCTGAGGTTGGACTGGCTGCCGGATTTGGAGGGGTTCTGCAAGCGGTCGGGTTTGGAGGACGAGGAGGAATGGCGTTTGGGTTTTGTGGGACCACCGAAACTCTGGCAGTGCTGGAACAGCTCCTCCTGGCTCCTGGAGGAGACCCAAGGCGCAGCGTGAGTCTGTTGGTGTGGTGGGGAGTAGCAGGAGGAGCAGGCTGCAAAGCCCCTCCCCTTGTCCTTGGACCTCCTCTTGGGCTTCTTCTCATCCTGGACGTGGAGTTTGTCCACGGACCAGTAGCGCCGGGGAGGAGGTGGTGTGAGAGGAGGCGGAGGCCAGTGTGATCCTGAACCCCAACTTCTTTCTTCTCGTTCTCCTCGCCTACCTCCTCCCTCTCTGTCTCCTCCTCCTCCCTCTCCATCTCCTCCTCCTCCGCTTGATATCCAGCCACTCTCCCCGGCCCCCCAGCCCGGGAAAGGGTCATCTCTGCTGTTGATGCTGCCAGATTTGTCCCTGGAGGGGTAGGTGCCGAAGAACCATCCCCCTCCCCCGATGCCCCCCACAGCCCTGCTCTCATGTCCCTCCCAGTACCTCTCAAACTTCCCAAACTCCCCCGACGACCCCTCGTTGTCCGAGTAGATCCCGATCACCTTGTCCTGCTCCCTCTCCTCCTCTGACACGGTCCTCCCTCCTCCTCGCCTCCTCCCTCGCTCCGCCTTCCTCTTCCTCTCGTCTTCTGACTCCTCCCCCTCATCCTCCACTTCCGAAGCCCACTCGTGGAAGGACAGCCCCTCCTTGGCATGAGGTTCGCCTCCTCCTCCGCCTGCTCTCCCGCTCCTACCCAGCAGGGGTCTCTTCTCCCCTTCTCTCCCCGGGGCCTCCCTGTCCGATCCTTTACTCCTCCTCCGTTTGGAGGTCAGGGGGAGTAAAGGGAGGAAGGCTGAAGGAGCGGCGTCTGATGAAGGGTTCCCTGCTCCCCAGAACTTGACGGAGGAGGAGGGTTTGGGGTATGCCTTGCTGCTCCTCCGGCGGTATGGTGGGTCCTTGGCCCCGGTGTCATCCTGGTCTCCTCCCTCCTTCTCCTCCCGGTCCCTCCTCTCGGCCTCGCCTGGGATGTTCCAGCCATAGCTCCTGATGGAGCTCTCGCTTTTCTTGCGGTAGGAGGCACGGCGCAACACTGGGTATGAGGGGTTCAGGTCCTCCCTCTTCTCCGGCTCACCTTCCTCCTGCTCTGATCTCTTCCTCTTCCTTGCCTCCTCCTCCTTCTTCCTCCTCTTCCTCTTGGCTTTGCGGTGCTTGCGTTCCCTCTCTCTCTCCCTCTCCCTCTCTTCTCTCTCCTCCCTCTTCTTGGTCTTCCTTCCCTTCTTCCTCCTCCTGCGCTCCTGCTCCCGCTCCTTGTGCCTGGTCTTCTCGTCCCTCCCCGCTTCACCTCCTTCCCCGCGGCCGGCTGACCGCGGCGCCCCCCTCCCTCGCTCCCTCTCCCCCCAGGTGGACCACCACTCCTGCAGCTGGGCCAGCTGGCTGTTGGCCCTCTCTCGGAGGTACTCCCTCTGGGGGCGGGGCTTGCGCG
Source organism: Urophycis floridana (assembly GCA_027123135.1). Classification (NCBI taxonomy): domain Eukaryota; kingdom Metazoa; phylum Chordata; class Actinopteri; order Gadiformes; family Phycidae; genus Urophycis; species Urophycis floridana. The sequence continues at coordinate 134,916 of JAOPUI010000092.1, read as the reverse complement.
GCGGGACTGGTGGCGGTGGTGGGCTGCAGGGGAGCGAACGTGATGACATGCGGCGGGACCGGACCTTCCTCCGCGACCCGAGGAGCAGGCTGGACTCCTCGGTGAGGAGGTCCGAGTCATAGGCCTCGTCCAGCGTGGCGTCGCGGTCTCCGGCCCGGTACCGGAAGCTCAGCGAGGAGTTATAGGAGCTGCTGCACGACGACGGGGAGGAGGAGCGGGAGAGCGACGCTGAGGATGAGGAGGACGAGGAGGAGGAGGAGGTAGACGAAGAGGAAGAGGAGGCGCTGGAGCCAGAGGAGTAGAAATGTCGTGGGGAGGAGGGCGTGGTGGGGGTGTGTGTCGGGGAGGACAGGGAGACGGGCAGAGGGAGAGGAGGTGGGGGTCTCCGGCCTCTCCTCCCGGTGGCGTCCCTGGTGGCGTATCTCCCTCCCCCTCGCCTCCCCAGAGGCAGGATGTTCTCGTACAGGGGGCCCGTCGAGCTCCTCCTCCTAGGCTGGCCCAGGCTGCCCCGCCTCCAGAAGGAAGAGGAGGGCCTGCGATGCGGGGAGGCTGGGAGCAGGGGAGGGGGCTTGGAAATCAAATGTCCTGGCGCCTGTTGCTGGGGGCCCTTAGGAGGAGGAGGTCTGGGCATCACTGTGCCCTTGGGACCCCCGCGCGGATTAGTCTTGGGGGTCTGCTGGGTGACCCCTGGTGGCTGCTCCGCATTCGCCCCAAGTCCCTCGGGGTCTATAGGTCCATAGTAGCGCTTGTACTCGTCCAGACCCGTGTCGCCCCCTCCGGCCCCGGCCCCACCCCCCGCAGGCATGGTCCAGTGCTGGCCCAGGCTCTGTTGAAACTGCTCCGTGATGCCCCCAGCAATGCCTCCGACACCCACCCCCCCGCCGCCCGGCCCCACCACCTTCTCCGGCTTGGTCCGGTTCCAGCGGTCTACCACCGCTAACCTGCGGTCATGGCGGGGGAGGAAGGAGGAGCAGGGCATGGGTCCCTCCAGCAAGGGGCTGTTGGAGGGGCCCAGGGCCACGGCCGAGTGGCCGGCAGTTGGCGGAGAGCCCGGCAACAGGGTGTACGCCTGGCCCTGTGCCGGCTGCTGGTGCTGATGCTGCTTCTGCTGCTGCGTTACCATGGCGATGGCGGTGGAGTTGGTGACGGTCGCCGTGACGAGGTGCTGCTGGGGGCCGGAGGGCATAGGGGGGGCGGTGTGGTAGAGGGGCAGCGAGCCCTGGAGGCCCGACTGAGACGTCTCGTCCTCGAAGCGGCAGCAGCTGTACATCCCCTGGGGAGACGGGGGATGGATCGGGTTAGACTGTGCGCTACACCGCTAGCTAACTGTGTGCTACATCACTAGCTGACTGTGTGCTACACCGCTAGCTGACTACATACTACACTTCTAGCTAGCTGTGTCCTATGCCACAAGCTGACTGTGTGCTATATCGCTAGCTGACTACATGCTACACTTCTAGCAAACTGTGTGCTACGCCACAAGCTGACTGTGTGCTACGCCACAAGCTGACTGTGTGCTACATCGCTAGCTGACTGCATGCTACACTTCGAGCTAACTGTGTGCTACGCCACAAGCTGACTGTGTGCTACATCGCTAGCTGACTACGTGCTACACTTCTAGCTAACTGTCTACTATGCGACTAGCTGACTGCATGCTACACTTCTAGCTTACTGTGTGCTACGCCACTAGTTGACTGCATGCATTGCCGCTAGCTGACTGCATGCTACACTTCTAGCTAACTGTGTGCTACGCCATGAGCTGACTGCATGCTACGCTGCAGGTAGAATAGCTCACATTGTGGACACATTTCAACTAATCTAATCTAATTGCTACTCTAATATATGATAACTTTTGTTTTGCTAGTTCATGCTACCATCAAGTCTGTCTATTTTGACAACTATTACTCTTCTAACCAGAACAGTGGAGGACTAACAGGTAGATTGAGCTGCTGGAGGAGCGCTTTCTCCTCAGACAAAGCGTGTAGAAACACATCCTGTTTCGTCTGACACTCGTCAGACATGTGTTGAGGATAAAGGGAGTGAAGCACTCGTCATGTTAAATCAGAGCCAACCTTTGAAACGACATAGAGCCAGAACGAGCGCTGGGGAGGACTGATCCTCCCCTCACCTCCCTGCCTACACAGCATGTAACTCCCTTTCTCCTCCATCCTGCCCACCACCCCATCCTTTTTCCACCCTCTCCCCTTCCAGGGAGCCACTGTCTCCGCTCATTTAATGAGGATGCTGCACACTGCAGGGCTCACCTGATCTGACCCAGTAGCGCAGCTCGCCATCAAAGGAAATGCGCTTTTTTAAGAAATGGGGTAAAATGTGTCTGGGATTACAGTTGGGGATTAAGCATCTGATTACACACCCTTCACTCATGGCCTACACCTTTAACATTACGCGCCTTATCAGTATTTCAGGATTCTAAATACCAAACTATTTTCATGACAGACTGGTGTCTTTGAATTTGTTTGCCTTATCACCTTGGAGCTGTTAAACCGCTTCCCAGAATGCATCGCAAAGGATTTGGGTTGAGGTGGAGCGAGGTGGGGATGACCTGAGGGCTTTTACCGACACCTGAGCCCAGCTATAAAATTTCTCTTTTTTCATCCTCCTTTGGTGGCATTTCTCCATTATCCTTCAGAACCTGTCTTCCAGACTTCTCTCAGCAGAACTGGGGAATGGACAGCTTCCATAATGGCTGCTCAGCAGTAAAGCATTCCGGGTGCCCTTGTTGGAACTTTAGGGAACTAGGAGTGGTTGTTGAAAGAACTTTATAGTACTTTATAAGATATAAAATATACTATCAATCCCAGATTGGACATTGGGAAGTGTCAAATCTGGCTGTGAGGTGAGGTGAACAGTTTAGGGCTTGGACATGAAGAAGAGCAACAACAGAATGTCCTACACACACTCACTCTCTCACCTCCCCCTAGAGAGGAGGTGAGAGAGGAGGTGTCGCTCTCTCTCTTTCTCTTGCAGCTACATGACCCTGTGTTTACAGGATTTGAATAATGTTTGAACAGGCTTCCTGTCTGGCTGCCATCCCTGGAGATACCAGGCTGGGTGTGTAGAAGGACAGAAGATATTGGAGGACAACACCTCTCCTGCTCCTTCCCATTAATGACACTCCAAAGTTCAGGAGTGATGGGATTATGGTGTAATCCAACACCAAACATAAAGGCCCGTTCTGCCCTCCATCTTCAACCAGTTTGTTTGCAAAGCTATGGTTCTATGTCTATATCTCAATGTAGATATCTATATTTCTCTCTATCTGCACTTGTCATCTCCCGCCTCGACTACTGCAACTCCCTCTTAGCTGGACTCCCTGCAACCAATTAAACCGTTGCAGCGGATCCAGAACGGAGCAGCACGCCTCACGGTCACCCGTAACAAATTCTCCCAAGACCTCCACTGGCTCCCTGTAGTGGCTCGCATCAAATTCAAGACAATGCTACTGGTCTACAAAGCCGTTAATGGAACTGCCCCTACCTACATCCAAGCGTTAGTGAAACCCCACGCCCCTGCTTGAGCACTCCGCTCAACTACCTCAGCTGGTCGACTGGTACCTCCATCACTAAAAGGAGGAAAAGGTCGGATGGCAAAATCACAACTCTTCTCCGTTTTGGCACCACAGTGGTGGAACGAGCTCCCTGCCAATTTCAGGACTGCAGAGTCGCTCCCCATCTTCCAGAAGAGACTCAAGACCCACTTGTACAGAGTTCACCTGAACCCTGCATAACCCTACCCTCATGCTCTTATTTGTTGTATGTCTTGGCACTTTCATCGCTCTTTGTAACTTGGCACTTAGTCAGAGATGTTGTATACTAACAATGGTTAATCTAGCAATTGAAATGCTTGAACTTGTTCTGGTGACTTTCTTACTGTATTGGCAGCAATGAAATGTTTCACCTTCTTCTGACAAATGTACTCTTTGTAAGTCGCTTTTTGATAAAAAAAAGCGTCTGCTAAATGCCCCTCAATGTAAACGTAATGGTAATAGAAACACCAGTAACGTCGAGACCCGCAGCACCTGATGACTCAGCCTTCATTCGGCCCTTAAAGCCGCAGGGTGTTCCTTTCCGTCGTACCTGGCTGTCGCCCTCTGTGAAGGCGATGCCGAGGGGCTCCATGGCGCGGACCATGGCCTGCATGGAGGTGAAGATGTTCTGGAAGACCAGCTTGGCGTAGCTCCTCTTGTCGTCGTCCGAGAAGCCCCCTCCGTGGATGATCCTCATCTGCTTGATGAAGGTGCTCTTGCCGCTCTCTCCAGTGCCTGTGATAGCAGGGGGGGGAGGCGTTCCAGGCCAGGAAGTGAACCATGAATTATAGATGATATATATGTCTGGATGTCTGCTTTTTACTAAAGGTTCCTCTTGGAAGTGCTCGGGAGGAATGCGGCTGAAAGAAGCGAGGGACCCGACTCTTGGAAATGCGCGGAGGGGAAAAAAGAACTTAAGGATACTTTGGGGTCCGTGGTTGGACAGGAGTGCAATCGAGCAGACATGAGGCAGTGGCAGAGTGTTTTCAGGTAAAAACAACAACAACAGTCAGGTATTTGGAGGTAAAGGGGCCATGTGAGGTCCCATGAGTTACTCAGTGGACACATCGGAGTATTTAGAATGCTGCCACCAATCTAACCAACTAATCCATTAGAGCTCCCTGTTGATATATTTCTCAATGGTGAGGATGGAATAAATATAATCTTTATCACCATCATTCTTAATTATCTGAGCCGACTTGACCTCTATCCTCACCATCGATGCTGACTGGAGGGTGTGTGTGTGTGTGTGTGTGTGTTTGTGTGTGTCTACCCATGTGTGTTACCACAAATGGTTGCTGTAATCTAACACATTTTGGATGAAGAATGATACTAATAAATGAAGAACAGTGCGGGCATACATACAAGAAGAAAACACACACACACATGCACGCAATATTCAGCCTCCCTTTCCTTTCCCTTTCTTCACTGTTAAATGACCCGACTGAAGCTGTCGACTTTTGGAGTTATTTGTTAAACAAATGTGCGGTTGTGCAGTGTGCCTACTATTGTGTTTGGGTGTGTGTGTGGTTGTGTGTATGAGTGATGAGTGTGTTGTTATTTTTCTTCTTCTGCCCACCCTTCTGAGTGCATGTTAGCGTATTGATTGTGTTTGTGTTGTGAGAAGAACACGTGTGTGGGAAAAAATTGCTCATCATGATGAAACCATGAAATCTGGCGGTCAGCATCCCATTGAGTGTATCCTCGGGGTTTTTTGCATGGCGTCGCACTTGAGCTCAGCTGCCCCATGACTGAAACTCAGACAGGGCGAGCCCATTTGAATGCACCTTGTTTACAAGTCAAGTTTTCTGGAGAAAAGAGTCAGGAGTTTCGGGTAAAGACAAGCCTCTCAACACAGCACACTGAACGCAAATCCCCCCCCCCCCCCGCCATAGAGGTCATCGCACTGTCCTTGGAGAAGGTTCTTTTAAATGGGTGATGACAACTGCGCCAGGGATTGGCCACCTGGGATCGGATGAGGGCCAATCAGACGGCTCGTTTCATGAATGAAGGGTGCTGGAAGTCAAATGTGGCACAGAGTCCTGAGACTCTCTGTCTATGTTCATAAGTAGAGGACTACTACTACATACAAAATTCAACATCAATCAACATTAATAAATCAACAGACAGTCATAAGGAATCTGACTGCCTTAACAAAATTGCATGACATCAGATTGTCTTTACTTTAATTGAACTTGAACTTTCCACAATATATGTGTGAGGAGCAGGAAACTAGGGGGATTTTTCAGCTGTAAGATAACAACCCAACAAAATGGCCCAGTGGCTCTCAAGCAAGAAATCAGGCTGTGCTCTGTGTCTGTATGCATGTCTACCCTAGTGTTCTCCTCCCAGTGTAGTCAGTGTGTATGCTGTTGGGTGTGTCCCTTTAGCCATCCA
>JAOPUI010000092.1:117349-128872 GCA_027123135.1 Urophycis floridana | reverse complement strand
TGCAAGCCCTGCCCCCAGCCTCACCTGCAAGCCCTGCCCCCAGCCTCACCTGCAAGCCCTGCCCCCAGCCTCACCTGCAAGCCCTGCCCCCAGCCTCACCTGCAAGCCCTGCCCCCAGCCTCACCTGCAAGCCCTGCCCCCAGCCTCACCTGGGCCTCGTTGTCCTTCAGCAGCCTCTTGGTGCGCGCGCCGCCGGGGTCGTCGGTCACGTTGAGGATGACCACGCTCTTCTTCTCCCAGCCGATGAAGGAGCCGTCCGTCAGTCCCTCCACCATGGCCAGGAAGTCCTCGTAACCATGGTGACGCGTGGTGACCACGGAGAACGAGGTCCAGTCGTACTCCTCCAGCACCTCGAAGATCACCTCCAGCTGCATGGAGGTGGAGCTGGTGAACTGGAGGTAGATGGAGCCACTCTCCTGGGGGAGCAGAGGGAGGGAGGGGGAGACGGAGACACAGGGATAAATGAACCCCAAACTTCTTCTCACCCTGGAGGCGGAGCCATCTTACCTGTGCCGCAATCTTACCTGTGACTCTCTCCCCAGGCTGGCCCCGCCCCCCACCGCCACCACCGGGACGCCCGTCTGGGCGGAGACAAACTCCAGCAGGGGGGCCAAGGGGGCGCGGTCTGGGGGCGGAGGCCTCTCCTCCTCAAACACCAATCCCTGAGCAGGAAACAACAGGAAGTTATCAACAGGCGGTAAAGGGCCCCTAGTTCAGCATGAAGGCTGGACTCCAGAACCTGAAGGCTGTACTCCAGAACCAGAACCTTAGGGCTGGACTCCAGAACCAGAACCTTAGGGCTGGACTCCAGAACCTGAAGGCTGTACTCCAGAACAAGAACCTTAGGGCTGGACTCCAGAACCTTCCTCTGATCCCTGGAGCCTCAGTCTCAAGCACCAAATCAAAGCAGCAAAGTGGAGTGAGGAGTGAGGAGTGACAGCTGAGCTGGTGAAATCGACAGTTGATGATCTGACCAATCACAACCTTCAGACCTTGCAGCCAATCAGCTTTGTCAAACGGGGTCACAGACTATAGATCCCTGAAACACTGGCTGTTAGGATGTGCTGACGAGGCCTCGGCCCCAAAGAGACCCCATGAGGAGACACAGGGCAATGAGGTCATCGTGGGGCCATCCTCATCACAAAGAGACACTTCTCTCTCTAAAAACTAGGCACCAAGTCCGAAACCTTGGCGTTCTGATAGACTCAGATCTGACCTTCAGCAGTCATATCAAATCAATCACCAAAACAGCCTTCTATCAGCTTAAGAACATATCCAGAGTGAAGGGTTTTATGTCTCAAACAGACCAGGAGAAGTTGATTCATGCTTTCATCTCAAGTAGACTCGACTACTGTAACGGCCTTCTGACTGGACTCCCACAAAAAAGCATTAAACAGCTGCAGCTCATTCAGAACGCTGCAGCTCGAGTGTTGACCAGAACAAAGAGATCAGAGCACATTACTCCAGTTCTAAAGTCTTTACACTGGCTCCCAGTCAGCTATAGAATAGATTTTAAAGTTCTGCTACTGGTCTACAAATCACTGAATGGTTTAGGTCCAGAATATATGAATGACATGTTAGTAGAATATAAACCCAGTAGGGCTCTGAGATCTACTGACTCAGGTCAGATAGTTGAGCCCAGAGTTCAAACTAAACACGGTGAAGCAGCTTTTAGCTGTTATGCTGCACACAACTGGAACAAACTACCAGCAGAACTGAAATCAGCCCCAACTTTCAACATTTTTAAATCCAGGTAAAAAAGAGAGTGCTTAACTGCAGTATAATAATAGTACGTTGACAGCTTTGTTGTCCTCTTCCGATTTTCTTTTTGATGGTGGAGTTTGTTGGCTCATTATTTTGTGATTCACCCACACTTAAAGATGGCCACAATAAAGTGTCTGGACTGGGGCTAAATGTCCTGCTATATCTCTTGGCCTGAATGATCATGCCAGTCTAGTCCTGATTTTAGCCATATTTGAGCTGCATCCAACAGCTAGCAGCTTCTGCATTTTCCCTCTCAACTGAGATCATATTTCTGGACATCCACCAGTACATTGGACCACTCTGAGAAACGACAAGACTGACAGCGCTGTCTAGATTTGTTGCCACTTGGAGCCCTTTAAACTTTAAATCGATTGCCTGTAAGCAATACTAACCAAATTGTCCACAGCTGATATCATTATTTTTATTCAGTCTTTATTGGTCATTCACAATATTTTTTAGATATGGGAATGACATTTGTTCTCTGCATTTGACCCATCCTGTGGTACATAGGAGCAGTGGGCTGCTGTGTTCATTTGACCCGTCCTATGGTACATAGGAGCAGTGGGCTGCTAGGTTCATTTGACCCATCCTATGGTACATAGGAGCAGTGGGCAGCTAGGTTCATTTTGCCCATCCTATGGTACATAGGAGCAGTGGGCTGCTAGGTACAGCCAGAGACACTACAGAAGGACGAGACACATCACTCCCATTGAAATGCATGGGGAGTGACGTGAAGTGTCCCACCTCTTCAAGTGCCGTTGCTCCAATCATAAACGGTCACGCTTTTTGCGACACTTGAAAGTTATTTTCAATCATCTTTATTTATCCAAACAGACATGGCCCTTAAGCAGTCCATACCAAATCAGATACAGGCAAGGTTAAAGTTATGTTGTTGATCTCTTGCTTTATCCAAAATTGAGGCATGATCTTCGATAGCTGACCGTGAGTGATGACTTCTTGCTGTTAGTGCCGGTGTTGTTATGCCGTTGATGAAAACAGTGTCGTGAAGCATTGCGCATGCGCAGTCATAATTACCTGTAAGAAAAAGTGCTTTAAAAATGTTAATTTGATGCAAAACCACCAAACCCTTTCAGTGATTTTACTCTGTTTTTCATTGTTATTTCAAGCATGTGTTTTCTATGCCCCTCAGACCCTGGGAATTGGAGATACAGCTCTCCCCCTATACATTTACATAGGGCCCTGGTCTTGCTCAGAACAAATAGCTGCCTGAAAGGTGTTGCCAATATGGCCGCAAGTGAGAGGACTTACCTAGAAGGACTTTGGTTCAGTGCCCGGAGAGCAGGTTGGGGTTCAGTGTCTTGCTCAAGGACACTTCGACATGCCGACAGTTTGGAAGTGGGGCTCGAGGGGATCAAACCGCCGACCCTACAGTTAGTGGACGACCCGCTCTGTCCACCTGCTCTACCCATTGAGCTACTGCCACCCACCCATTAGTTAGTTGTAATGAAAGCCTTAGTAATAATCTGGTTCATTTAATAATGCCGTGAGCACACATCTACACAGGCTTCATATAGCCAGTTGGCACATGACAGACAATGCTGAATTTTAAAAGGTTTAGGTGTTTAACTATGTGAATATATTGTCATAAACAAATTTAAGTCATAATTGGCATTGCTATACTTCTCTGCACACCTGCACATTTCTCCACAACTAGTGGAAGACAGTATCTCCGACCTAGATGTTTTCATCTGTATGTAAGAATCAACAATAATTTATTCATTAATTTTGTGTGGCAGCACACCTGGTGTTTTGTAGGGAATAGAAACTAGTCTTAGTGACATCGTCCAACTATTCTTTCACTTCTTCAGAGCTTTTCTGCCCATCAAACGGCAGCATCTCCACCCAATTATCAGTCAAGTAGAAATGATGGTAAGTAATGTCTGATATCTTCTAAAGTGTTTCCACTGATGTAATGGTTGTTGGTCTATATCATAGCAACACATTTTATTATGCCAAGCTCACAATACAAGACTTTTGACCAGATTCGGACTTCAAAGACTACTTGCAGCAAATTTTCCTGGCCTTGTATAATCTGCAAAAATCAATCAACAAATTATCCGTTCTACCTTAACTGACTAGTGTGTGCTGTACTGCAAAATAAATTTCTAGATTGAAGATGAGTTCTGACGGGTTTGTTCAAATAAAGGTCTTGTGGTAGTGTAGTAGCTTGGCATATTAGGATGATGTAATGAAAAGCATTGCATGTTTTCTAGATATATTAGTATTACATATTCTAGGAATGTCTTAAAAAATATTTAGGATTAAAGGACATGATGTCTTAATTTACTTAGGGAACCTGCCTTTCAGTGCTAATTCAGGTGCAGGCACACTTTGAAGGAACATGACATAGAAAATGGATATACCAGACTATACTGCTCTTTCTGCTTACGTATGCAATACAGAACTCCCAGTCAATAATATATATTTGGAGTAACTGTAGGGAATGTCAAATTGTAACTGATTTCCCATTTTCCCTCTTTTTTAGGATATAGTCCAAAAAGTTGTTCTTCTGTTACTGAGTCAACTACCTTTATTGAGAGGAAGAACCCCCCCATTCTTTCCATGTGACAGTAATGAAAATGGTACTGCGATATTCTGCACCCACCGGCCCCTCAGTGACATCCCAGGTTTTACTTCAACAAATATAACATTGCTCAACCTAAGTCACACAAAGATACGGGAAGTGAAACAGCATGTTTTCTCTGGTATCCCAAATCTGCTCACTCTGAAAATGACTTGGAATTGTGCCCCTAAAACTTTGAGAACTAGGAACACCCTTGTATGTAATGTCAATATACACTATGATGCCCTCAGGAGTCTGCACAACCTCACTTTTCTGTATCTGGCAGGAAACAGCCTTACCACCTTACCCTGGTTACCTGAAAGCATCAGGGTCCTGGATCTCGAGAGTAACAGCATTTTTAACATCTTTGACCCTTTAGGAACTCCGCATTTAGAGCACCTGCTCCTCACAATGAACTGTTATTATGATAACCCTTGCTACCAGTCATTTTACATCCATGAGGATGTTTACAAGGAGCTATCAAATCTACAAAATCTAACCCTAGGATACAACAATTTGACATCACTACCACTAGGGTTACCGGCTTCACTCATAGCTCTGGACCTAAGGGCAAATACAATAGCTGAGATTCCAGAAGGGGCATTTGCCATGCTTCCCAACCTGAAGGAATTAAACATGGGATGGAATTGTCAGCGTTGTGACCATGCAGCTCACACTTGTTTCCCTTGCCCTAACAATGCCTCCCTACAACTACACACAAACTCACTCTATGCGAAAAACAGCTCCATTAATTATCTGAGCTTGAGCGGAAACTCTTTGCACAATACTCCAGAGGGTCTTTTTCTCCCTTTAACAAATTTGAAGAAGTTGGATCTCTCTGGCAACTACCTGGCCTACGCCATCCGTAATGGTACCTTTTTTACAGAGCTAAAACATTTAAAATGGATTAGCCTCATCTATAACTTTCATCCACTGAAGACATTTCATGACTTGATCCTTTCACCACACCTGGCCAATGTCTCACATCTAGAAACCCTTTTGTTAAGTGGAAACTTTTTCAGCACGATTTCAGAACAAAGCCTTGTCATTCTGTCCAGACTTCAAAAACTAAAGAAGCTGGAGATGCGCGTGAATTTTATCCTCTATTACAACATGAACACTCTGGAAATGTTGCCTTCCCTCAGGAGACTCGATCTCTCCCAGAACATACTGAGTTATCTTCCTTGCAAAATCACATCTGGATACTCTTCAGAACAAGGCCCTACAAATGTTTTCAAAGACTTTTCTGATTTACCGATGCGACCAGCATCAGCACACATGTATCAAACTGTGACTGAAAGTGACACTTGTAGAACACCTAACAATATAGTATTTGAAATGTGGCATTTCAACCAGAAATTCTGCCAAAATAACTTGACAATTAATCTTTCTCATAATAATGTTATTTTCCTTCATGAAGATGTATTTGTTGGCATGGAAAATGTTGTGTGTTTGGATCTGTCTTACAACTATGCAAGCCAGGCTTTAGAAGGTAATGTTTTCAGTCACTTGAAAAGCTTAGTCTACCTAGATATGTCATTCAATAGAATTGACCTATATTATAGAGAGGCATTCACCGAGTTGAACAAGACTCTGAAGGTGCTGGACCTCAGTCAAAATGAGTATCACTTCCGTATGAAGGGAATGGGTCATCGTCTGGAGTTTATTGGCAAACTCACTAATCTAGAAGTCTTAAATCTTGCAAATAATGGTATGGGAATGCGAATAACTCCGGAACTGAGCAGCAACTCTGTGAAGTATATGTACTTTTCTGGGAATCGCCTGGATATAATGTGGGATTTGGAGGGCCAGACCTACATCCATTTCTTCCAGAACCTCAAGAAATTAATCTTCTTGGACATCTCTCAGAACCGGCTACGTTCAGTCAACCAACGGGTCCTCTGTAATCTACCAGTGACTATTCAGGCCATCATCATCAGCAATAATTACCTTGGTTCCTTTCCATGGCCGAAAATCACATGTCTTGGCAAACTTACCCATCTAAATCTCAGTGGAAATCACCTTTCATTACTACCTGATAATGTTACAGAATTTCCACCAGATTTTTCTGTCTTGGACCTCAGTTACAACCAGATTAGCTTTATTCCATTGAATTTATTTAGCCAAGCCAAAGCTTTGCAGTGTCTCTATCTCAATAACAACTGTCTCAAAACGTTGAACCCCTTGTCACTCCCACCTCTACTGAAAAATGGCAGTTCTCAGCTGTTGCTTACCCTCCATAAAAACCCTTTCAGCTGTGACTGTCACAACTCTGGATTGGAGAAATTTCTGCGGAGCACCAACACACATATTCCTTACATGACCACTGCTGTCCAATGTGAATTCCCAGAGTCCCTGCAGGGAAAGAATGTGCTGGCTGTTGACCAACGTTCCTGTCAGGAGATCTACGGTGGCTTGGCCTTCCTCTTATGTACACTCTTCATATGTGCCTTTATGGCTCTGCCACTGTTAAGCCATCTCTATGGCTGGGATGTGTGGTACAGCCTACAGATACTATGGGCCAGATGTAAGGGCTACTCGCATCCTTCTGCCAGTTGCTCACCAAAACACTATGATGCTTTTGTAGTGTTTGACACAAACAACCAGGCCGTGAGAGACTGGGTTTACAATGAGTTGGCTTTCAATTTGGAAAGCTCAGGATACAGGAGATTCTGTCTCTGTTTAGAGGAGAGGGACTGGATTCCTGGGCTTTCTTGCATTGACAACCTCCACCATGCTGTCTACAGCAGTGAGAAGACAGTGTTTGTACTGTCCAATGGAACTACCAATGGTGTTGGAGGAGCAGCGGTCAACGGTGTGATACGGCAGACGTTTTTCATGGTTCAGCAGAGGCTTTTGGATGAGAAGGTACACAACGAATTTCAGGGATATAAAATGCTTGAATTCATTGATTTGCATTCAACAACATTCCTAATATCACTATGTTGTTGGCAGCTTTTTATATATCTCTGATTTAATCTCAACAAGGTGGACGTAGCTGTTCTGGTACTGCTGGACAAGATGTTTCCCAAGCTGAAGTACCTCCAACTAAGGATGAGATTGTGCAGGAAGTCAGTGATGTCCTGGCCAAGAAATCCACAGGCCCAACCCCTATTCTGGAACCAAATGAGGACAGCTCTTTCATCAGACAATCTTCAATTCTATGACAACAACATAAGTGAAAGTTTTATATACATGTAGGTTACATCATTCTTTTTCAAAGGTTTCACTTGTCTCTTTTTTTTAACAAAGTAGAAACTGTTTCTTAAAAATGTGATGAAATGTATGTATTTGCCACTTGTGTTGAATAAAATGTTTTAATTTTGTTAGATTAGGGTTAAATTTGGTTAATCACTGCTCATATATCTTTTTATTGTAGAAAAACATGGTTGATTTTGGAGAATGTACTGGCTATGCTGATATTTGAATGATTAATTGAAATATGTGATAGGTAAAACAAAATGATGGAATACATTTACACAAATCTGTTTACTGACACATAGAGAAGGTATTGTCGCCTACTTGTGTAGTACATTGAGAATAATACACCAGTCAAGTAATATTTATATGTTTTGGGAATCATTTCAGTTCACATACAGTTATTTGTTCTGTTTCGCTTGTCTAAATATGTAAGTATACATGTTTTGGTAATTCATCTATTTGTTCTATATTCTATTCTATAAGTCTATTTGTATTGGGATTTCATTCTGCTTGTAGGCAAAAAGTATAAACAATCATTGTAGCAAACAAACATATTTTTTGTAGAGAATTTTTGTTAAACATTCATAAAACACAAATTTGTATCTGCTGATAGAGTTTGTGTAAAAAGTGTCAATATCTGACAGTGTGACCTACATATTGTCCCACTCAGGCAGTCTTCATTCAATGAGTGTGGCTGAGCTCTGTGTGATCTGTGCTACAGAGGATGGGCTTTGCTGTCTTACTGAGTAGTTGTTGTTGCTGAGTAGAAGTTGTGTGTCTCATGCTTTGAATATGGACTAACTAGCACATTTTAGGTAAATGAAGGACACTGTAGAGACATAATAAATTAAAAACACGTAATGAAGTATGCAAATCACATGTTTAAAAGGACCATGGTAGAAAAGATCAACATAATAAGATAAAATAAATATAAATAGGGCAATTATATGAGGAAGCAGGGAGGTTAGAGGGAGTAGGCAGACCGGAAGAGCTTGGTTTTGAGGCGTGATTTGAAAAGGGGGAGAGAGTCACAGTTCCAGAGGTCAGGTGGCAAGGTGTTCCAGAGTTGCGGAGCAGAGCGACTGAAGGCTATGCCCCCCATAGTGCTTAGGCGGGCAGGGGGCACAGAGAGGTGGATGGAGGAGGAGGATCTAAGGGAACGAGTGGGGATGGTGATGTGCAGAAGGTCGGACAGGTAGGGAGGGGCGAGGTTGTAGATGGCCATGAATGTGAACAGGAGGAGTTTGTAGGTGATGCTGTGAGTTACAGGAAGCCAGTAGAGGTCCTGGAGGACAGTGGTGATGTGGTATGAGGGGGTCTTTGTGATGATGCGAGCAGCAGAGTTTTGGACCAGTTGGAGTTTACGGAGGGACTTGTGAGGGAGGCTGAGGAGGAGAGAGTTGCAATAGTCCAGGCGGGAGGTGACGAGGCTGTGGACAAGGATGGCGGTGGTGTGGGGGGTGAGGGAGGGGCGGAGTCTGTTTATGTTGTGTACATGGAAATATGCGGTGCGGGTAATGGTGTTGATGTGAGAGTGGAAGGAAAGTGTGCTGTCGAGGATGACACCCAAGCTCTTTACCTGAGGGGAGGGGGAAACTGAGGAGCCGTCGATGGTGAGAGAGAAGGTGTTGACTTTAGCTAGGGTGGATTTAGTGCCGAGGAGGAGGATTTCGGTTTTATTGCAGTTAAGTTGGAGGAAGTTTGAGGTGAACCAGGTTTTTAATTCAGAAAGACAAGAGGTGAGGGAGGGGGTGGGAATGAGGAATTAGGCTTGCAGGAAAGGTAGAGCTGGGTGTCATCCGCGAAGCAATGAAACTGAATGTTGAATTTGCAGAGGATTTGACCAAGGGGGAGGAGATAGATAAAGAATTGGAGAGGCCCCAGGACAGATCCCTGGGGCACACCTGCAGTGACTGAGGAGGGATTCGAGGTGAAAGATTTACAAACTGGGTGCGGCCTGTGAGGTAGGAGTTGAACCAACTGAGGGGAGTGTGGGATGGATGGTGATGGGTAAACAACCTAGACCTTCCAGAATTTGCAACTTCAACGCAACATCAACCAATCTCTATGAATTCAGGGCAGTGTTGCAATTTTAACCAACCACCGCAACTTTTGCAACTTTCACTTCCTCTTTCACTGTAAACGCAATAAAAACCTAAAAAAAAACACAGCAACTTTCATCACAATGTTTTGGAAAAGCACACGCATCAGGCATTTTAGGCCGCAACAATAAAAAAAAAGTTCCACTAAATCCTGGAGGGACTGCTCATAGATAGACAGTTGTAGCAACAGCTCAAGGAGATGGCTGAGCTCAGTAGGGCTCCCAGGATCCATTCTGATTAGATTGCATACCTTAAGATAATCACTAGGGAATTATGTGCATTTGAGACACACCATTTTCTCTCTCAACCTCTCACTTAGGCCAAAGCAACACTGTTCACCACTATAGTGACCTCATTTTGCACTTTGGGCCGTTCATTCATTCGCTGACTCTCAGTTTTGAAAGTAAGTGTTCACATTTTAAGGAATACGCCTGGAGGCACCAGTTGCTTCAGGCGTACCTGCCGAGCAGAGGTCCGTTGTGCCCCCTTGCAGGTCAAACAGTTAGTGAAGGAAGTGACTGCGATGAGCAGTCACACGTCTTATTCAACAGTCTGTCATGTCAGCTGGCCTGATCAAAGAAACACTGTCAGAGATATCACCAACAAAATAAAAAAAATATAGCAGAGGGCTTGTTGTCATGAGTCAAGACTTATTCAAGAATTTGGAAAAGGTGGGAACATATCTGTTTCATGAATGGTGCACATGCCTTCAGAGAACAGTTAGACATTAGTCAGTTTTAGTTAATGTGGGAAATAATTTCCCTTCGAGTATAAACAGTGTAATCATAGTACAATGTCAATGTAATAACTTCAAATTCAAAGGTATTTAGCCATTCATGTTTATCATATGTTTTATAATACAATAAAGACCTAATGGTAACACATTAAGTAATGTTTCAGCCCCACCAGCAGGAGGAGTGTGTGTACCTGCTGTGTCCATTTAGAACACCCTGCCCTCATAGCACCACACTGAGAAAAGGAAGGGACAGCTGGAGAAGTCCTGCAATCCCCCACAAACGTTGTGTTGAAACAGACTTACAAAGGAGGGCCTAACAAGGCAGCAACGTTCTGATGAAGCGCAGCGTAGCTGTTGACAATACACCTTGTAGAGCCCTCAGTTAACCGAATATTATTCAGTGAACCAAAACGCCATTGAATTGATTGCTTATGGTCAAGAGTTTGTTCCTTATAGTAAAACACATAATCTCTTATTATGAGAACAGTGTGTGCAAATTTGAAGACATCTGGCCTATCTGAAATGTAAGGCAATTCATAGTAATAACATAAGAGAGTAAGGAGAAAAGTGTTCCTCATTTCAACTTCAGAGCTTGCATTGCAAATAATATTTGTGAACATAGTTAAAGTAGAATTGTTCTGTTTTTGTTGTGTATTCACATGGCCAAGTGGAGTGAGATAGTTTAAACCTTTAAAGAACCTGACACCTATTGCCCACTCCCTGTGCTGTTAGTAGAGGTTTATTCACAAATATCAAATATGTTATTCACTGTACTCAGACTAATACATATATGAAATGTATTTGTTATTTGCAGTAAACCTAGGTTTACTGCAACATTTAAACACAGCTGTGTTTAAATGTGCAGTAATAGGCCTAATCGACGTGTTATGCTGTAAAACACGATTGTGGTATCATACTACAAACCATATTTACAGCAGAGCAGTTATACGGTGAAGCATGTTGCATACAAGGCAAGGGATGTGACTTGAACTCATATGTTCATTGTTCAGAATGACCCCGTGTTTGCGCGTTAAACTAAAACACGAAACAGTTTCACTCTCAGTACGTTTACATGCACCAAGAAATTCGAATTTCTAATCGTATAAGACATCGTTCGTACTTTTTAAGTGCATATA
>JAOPUI010000085.1:12062164-12079830 GCA_027123135.1 Urophycis floridana | reverse complement strand
ATAGTGTTCCCTATTGGCATGTATTTAAAAAGACTACTGTTTTCAGTTTTTTAATGAGCTGTTATGTTTAGTTACTATCGTTATATCTTCAAACAAAGATTAGTTCAGTGGACAAAGTGTTCATTACCCTTTTTATTTATTTAGTTATGGGTAAGAACGAATAACAAATCAAGCTGTTGAGAACACTAGCCATTCTCTTTGTGCATGGTGATCTGTCTCACAAGAACACAGTTATTATTATCGCTTACAATTTGAAAGCCATGTTCGTTTGAGGGACATTCAAAGGACCTGTGCTACCACCAGTTGTACCATTGCAAGGCTTTTCAAAATCTACCGCGCCCGGTGACATAGTGACATCACAAGTGTCTGTTTATTGCCGGCAGGGCATATTTTGATGTGGCTTGTAATGGCTGAAAGTAATGGTATCACTTTCATGCCTGGTGGTAAAGAGAATAATGCGATACAAAGGCAATTGTAGTATTGACTATTGTTAATAGACTATTAGTAATGGACTAATAGGTCTAGGCTTATTACAATAGTCTAGCTGTGTTGTAAGATCACTGTGCGGCTGTAGGCATAGGGGGCATCCTAGTTAGGGTTGGCAGGAAAGTGTGTCCAAACACACACATCTAAATGCTGTGTCTTCCAAGGTGTCCCAGCATGCAGAGCTAACCTGAAGGTGGTTGTGAAGTAGCAGCGATCATGACTCTAATCGCTCCGCCACCTGAGTGGTGGTTCTGACGTTACATGAAGGCTGTCTCTTAAAGGCACACGGGTATGTCTCTCTGTGTAGACATACAGTCTGTAGATCATCAGCATGTTAGTTGACACATCCGTACCCAGAAGACATAGGCCTACCACAAGTAAATAACACAAGGAAACATACATTTCCCCAAAACACTGAGCTGCCTTTCCACTCAAAGGAACTTGGAGTCCCTGGAACTACCTTCTAAGGGACTGAACGGTTCCTTCTTCAGCCCCTTCTGAGTGAGGGTTAGACTTCTCAGACACGCAGCATAACGCCAAGGTGTGTGGCATATTCCATGTACAACATCACCTGTTATGACGCTCATACACAACGACAGTAAAACAGAGATTTGTTTATTTTGTTCTTAAAGTGTGTCTACCCGCTGGGAGAGTGTTCTATGAAAGACACAAGCGATGCTTGACGACGATGACCATTGATGCTGTCTACTAAAGCAGATGGCTGCAACAAGCACTACTGTCGCCATTACTTGTTGCCTTTGTTGGTTAGGTCCAGAGCAACCAGTCAGAGGCAGAGTGTGGAGAGGCCTGTTTCACCCAGTATTTGAATGTGTTGGATAAGGCAGTGGAAGGAAGATGTGGGCATTGACGGACAACTAGAAATCGCTGAATTTCGAATGGGAGAGAGGAAGAAGGTCTAGGGACCAAGCGTGATTAATCTTACCATGTGTGTGCCATCATCCTACACCACACACACACTCGCATACATGCACTCAAGCGCACACACAGGCATAACCACGGCCCTGCTTTGACATGCCTTCTGTCAGCTCAGACAGCTGTTGAAGGACGCCTCCCCCTTCTCCCCAACTGTACTTTTTTATTCTCGGTCATTGGTTCATATAATGGTGAACGATGACTTGTGTTGTCATTGTATAGATGCAGATCGTGTTAGGGATCTTGCATTGATCTGTATGTGGGCGTCAGTAGCTCAGTGGACAGCGGGTCGTCCACTAACTGGAGGGCTGTTGGTTCGATCCCCTCCTCCGACTGTCCACATGTCAAAGTGTCCTCGAGGAAGACTCTGAACCCCACAGATGTATGACAAATGTACTGATTGTAAGTCGCTTTCGACAAAAGCCTCTGATAAATGTAAATGTATACGCTTGTATAAGTGTACAGTATATTGTAGGGTGTGGCTCAAATTAAACTGCAAAAATCCAAATTCACTAGAAGCAGCTTTAGTACATTGTTTATCTGTAGTCTACAACAGTAATTAATTAGCAGTGAGACAAAGAACCAAGCTTTTAATCTGATTAGGTTGGTGTTGTTAAGCCTCACATAACAGCTCACTGCTCTTCATCTCACGCAAAGTTGTCCAGCAGCTTGTTTATCCTCTTAAAAACACCAGACTAGGCTTCCTAAAGCAATAGATGGAGAGAAGTCTGTCTCTTGTTTCATTCAACAGTCTTTAGATCAGATCAGATGCACCCATCAGGTGTTTTCGGATGATCCAATCGCCAATCTTTTTAATGTATGAACAGCCGACCAAATACCAATCACTGTTTTTTTGGGGGGTGAAATATATGTTAATAGGATGTTTCTTATGAAAATCATTGTGTGCCGATTATATCAGAGATCTTAGGTAAGTTAGTAAGTAGGTTAGTAAGTTGGTGTTGTATGAGAGTCAGGGTGAAGTTGGTGAGCTGTTGAACGCACAGTGTTCCTTTAAGAAAAGACACAAATCTACATTGTTTATGAAGATTGTGCTGTAGCCAACATTAGCTATTTCAGTCTATAACATTAGAACTGCTTATATTTGTGGACTGTGATGTCTGTTATCCAGATATACAACCGTATTGTGCATAGACATCACTTTAAAGTCTGCAGGTCGGGGTGTTATGTATAGATGTATAGATGAACCAGTCAACCAAGTTGGTGATAGCCTGTGGTTACATTCAGCGTTGGGATTTATTTAGTTCTGCACACACAGAAACAAGTTGGACATCAGTGGGATGAATACATTGAGCCCAAACTACAATTTAACATATCAAACAACATAAATGTATGCAAAGAAAGCGTATACTTCTTACTCTCTTTAACTTGCATGTCTGCTGCTTCACTCCCAAGCTCAGGCATCCAGCCACAATGGACAGCACTGCTATGTTTCAGGAACGCCTTTGCTTTACATTGTAGGTACTAGGTTGACATTAAAGTACTGTGGTTGCAATAGTTTTTATGAGTAACGCTTCCGTTACACTGCTTAGAGACATAGTTATACCCAAAATCATGTGATCAGGTATCAGGTTATATACTTCAGTAGTGTCAACTAACATACGGTTGTGTGTACAATGACAGGTTTATGTCTACTACGAATACAGGGAGAATGAAGCCCGGTAAGAGGAAGGCTAGTTATTGCATCCTATAACAGAGATCAACAAAAAGCTATTTCTATGGGAATTTGAAGGTGAAGAATTGTGAATTTAGGTAGGGTTAACAAAAGGTGTGCTGCAGCGTTCTGGATCCACTGCAAAGGTTTTGTCGTGGTTGCAGGGAGTCCGGCTAAGAGCGAGTTGCAGTAGTCGAGGTGGGGGATGACGTGCTTGGGTCAGGAGCTGTGTCGCTTCCCTCGTGAGGAATGGCCGGATCCTGCGGATGTTGAGCAGGATCTGCAGGATCTGGTCACTGCAGTGATGTTTGCAGTGCAGGACAGTTGGTTGTCGAGTGTTACGCCAAGGTTCCTCGCCGGTGAAGGACCTACTGCAATGCCCTCGACCAGGAGACCAGGAGGCCCTGTGAGGCAGTCTTTCTCCGGCATGAAGAGGGGCGCAGTCTTTGTTACTTGTGGGGGTGCAACATGTTGTCGAGGGCAGAAACCTTCAGAAGGTCAGTTCATGGCACCTGTTATTCCAATGTTATTCCATCAATTAAAAGCAGACTTTTAATTGATAGAATAACATTTGCTAATTAGCATATTAAGATTTCGCCATAAGTTTTTTTATGCAGGGTTAAAAAATCAGACACGTCCATTGTTCATGTGCACCAAATTGTGTAATTTGCCTGTTGTTTAGAAGAACAATTGTGAAGTTTTCCCCACAGTTTCATTGTACAGAGAAATCTATCCAAGAGGCAAAAATAGCATATAAAATAAGGCGTGTACACCAAGTTTCAGAATAGTTTTACTCATTTGGAGGGGCAGGGCTGTGGGGCTGAGCATCTAACACTGACCACAAATGATTGCGCCCCCTTTTGGTGAAGAGGACACAGCCTTTTATGAGACCGGCTTACTTATACAGTACCATACAGTATGTTGTGGACAAAAAGGGGCTCAGCTTTAACCGTAACCAATCCAATATCATAATTCCTCGCAAATGACTTCCTCTTTTTTTTGGTTTTACTATTTCAAATAAAAAACTAAATAAATATATACATTTGAACAACAAAGTAGGCCATTGCGGGGAGACTCGCTGGGAAATTCTGGGGAATTCATGTAACCTTAATTTCATCCACAATATGCTTTAGAAGCCACATGTGCATTCATAGGTATCAACATATTCATTGTGATCAACTGTTCACCATTTTAAAACGTGGTAACATTAGATGCTGACGTTCTTCTCAGTTTGTTTTACACAGAGTGAAATCGGTTGATTCAGTGTGATCGTCATTTGTCATCTTCGTCATCCGTCCCTCACCACGATGTCCACGATGAAGCAGCCTCACGCCCTCTCTCTCTGCTGCAGGACCTGGAGTTCCACGGCGTGATGAGGTTCTACTTCCAGGACCGCATGGCGGGGAACTTCGCCACCAAGTGCATCCGCGTGTCCAGCACGGCCACCACCCAGGACGTCATCGAGACGCTGGCCGAGAAGTTCCGGCCCGACATGAGGATGCTCTCCTCGCCCCGGTACTCCCTGTACGAGGTCCACGTCAGCGGGGGTGAGTCGTCCTGCAGCACCCAGGCTCTGTGGGCTGGGGTCTGTGCACTGGACTGCACCTTTTAATGGTGAACTGTGTTGTTCATCAAAGGTTGATGTATTACATTTACATTTAGGGCGTTTAGCAGACGCTTGTATCCAAAGCGACTTACAAAGAGTACATTTGTCAGAAGAAGGTGAAACATTGCACTGAAACAATTGTTTCTGGGCAACATTGGATTCTTCCCATGCTCTACGAAAACACAGACAGACGGACAGAAATATTTTAATAATCCCAGGGGGAAATTGGTTTTGTTACAAATACTCCAGTGGAATGGTATAATGGTAAAAGGGAAAAGAAAAAAAAGTAATCACAGTGAAATATAAAATATGAAAATAAGTAAAAAATATACATACAGTAAATCTAGGCATACACTATAAAAAAGAAATGGCATACACAAGGAAATAGCATACACAATGTGCATACATACAATAAATTGTAGTTAGAAATATAAAGGTCAGTGAACTCGGTGAACTTCCAAGTTATATAGTGAGTTATATAGTGATAAGTGAGTGACCACTTATCACTTATCAGAGAGGGGGTGGCTGACTCTCTGAGGGAGCTGTTATGTAAGATGGATGCCGGTTGTAGTTGGTGTGATGTTCTGACCGTGCATCTGGAGGTATCCACAAGATAAATAGTGTCTAACGGCTAGCCTCACTCTGTGTTAGAAGAGCGCAAGCTGGACCTGGATGAGAAGCCTCTGGTGGTGCAGCTCAACTGGAACAAAGACGACCGGGAGGGACGCTTTGTGCTCAAGAATGAAAACGACATACAGCCCAAGGTACATCCCCTACTTGCTATGAACACACTCCAGACTGTCAGGCGGGGTGATTCACACATTCAGTCATTTAAATGGATACCTACATTTTAAATAAAAGGTAAACGCAACAAATGAAATTTGCTTTAATAGATTTGAATTGAAGGTCGATTAAGTAAAGGGTAGAAAAATACAAAATACCAGCCAGTCATTTCCTTATTTTATTTGTATGTGTATATATGTGTATGTATGTATGTGTATATATATATATATATATCCAGTACCAGTATTCACAGCGCAGTCATTCAACAGAAAAGCGTGATCAGCTGGAGTCTACGCTCACTGACATGCAGAACCGACAGACTGAGCAAATCATTCATCCCCAGGGCTATACAACTATATAACACATCAATGAAAGGACTGAAATAGACTCAACCTATGCTCCTACCCCATTCCACTTCACTATAGACAATGTTTACTGGCTATGTTAGCCCTTTGCACAAACTCCCCCCCAGTCTGGACTATTTCACTTCACTCACACTTCAACTCCAAACTCAAAATAGACAATATATTTATATTTAGGTAGCAATATTTACATATTTATATTTACATAATTAAGATATTTATATTACATATATATCCCATATTTCCTTATGTAGCATATTTTTTATTATTCAATACTGGTCTCCTTACTATACCTGCACTGTCTTGCCTTGTTGCACCACCATCACTGAAAATGCACCTTACAATCATACTTGAGCTGCTTGGACCTTGAATTTCCCCCAGGGATCAATAAAGAATCTTGAATCTTGAACCACTATGTCAAAGATTACTAGTGCTGGACAATGAGCATTGAGACAAATTGTCTTTTGGGAACAGAAGACGCAGAGCAACGGCCCTGAGAAAGAGAAGGACGGAGTCATCCAGAACTTCAAGCGCACCCTGTCCAAGAAGGAGAAGAAGAAGGAGAAGAAGAAAGACAAGGAGTTTGCGCGCATCCCCGATGGAGACGAACAGACCCTCTCCAGAGAGGACGGGTGTGTATGCACCCAGCCGCCATCAGACCACCTTCCTGCCTCCTCATAGACCTGCTTGTCTCTTTCTTGACGCTCCCTTTTGTGCTAAGCCAGCTCATCCATCCCTCTGCCTGCGCAGGGACAGCCGGCTCGCGGCCGAGGTGTACAAGGACATGCCGGAGACGAGCTTCACGCGCACCATCTCCAACCCCGAGGTGGTGATGAAGAGGCGGCGGCAGCAGAAGCTGGAGAAACGCATGCAGGAGTTCAGGAGCAGCGACGGCCGGCCCGACTCTGGTAGGCCCGACTCTGGTAGGCCCGACTCTGAACTCCTTCCAGTCGGCTGCCTGACTGACCCTGCTGTGTGTCCTGTCTTATTTTGTAACTGAAGTGAAAATCCCTTTTGTGGAGTGTGTGTGGATGTGCATGTAGATTATGCGTGGATGAAGGCTGGTCTAAGCAGCCATCATCATCAGCCAAGTCAGACTATGGGGCTGGGTGAGGCAGCACACCTGTAGCACATATTGGAATCAATGTGCACAGGTTTGACCAGCCATCACCACACACACACACACGCCTAGATTTCCTACATGACCGCATGAATCACCATCTAATTGTCCATGAAGCCCTACAATAAACTGGCTTCCAACATCGTCATCCTGTGTCTTTGTTCTGGATGTTTGTTATCTCTATTGCCGTCACAGTTAAACCATAACATCCCCGCCCCCTTCTGGCTCCATCTCTTTGTGGCAGGGGGTACCCTGAGAATCTACGCAGACAGCCTGAAGCCCAACATACCCTACAAGACCATCCTACTGTCCACCACTGACATGGCTGACTTTGCCGTGGTTGAGGCCCTGGAAAAGTATGGCTTGGAGAAGGAGAACCCACGGGAGTACTGCCTCGCCAGGGTAACCTGACCCAAAACACTCTCACCATGAACATACAAGCAACACTACCGCCATACACATAAACATACAAACACAACACTACCGCCATAAACAACACAACAAACACAACACTACCGCCATACACATAAACATACAAACACAACACTACCGCCATACACATAAACATACAAACACAACACTACCACCATACACATAAACATACAAACACAACACTACCACCATACACATACAAAGAGGTCAGTTCAAACACAACCATGAAATCTGTGATTGCGGTGGCAACAGTCAATGGGAATAAACAATTTTTTTTGTGTTGACCTCGCCATCAACCTCTGTTATCCTTACCCTATTATATATCTATTAACAATCCTCAATTTCATCACTCTTAGCTCAACATTAACTGTGAATATCCAGGTACCTCTCTTTGCCAAGTAAACACAGGACATACTGCATCACTATACAATTCCAGACCAGTAATGCAATGTTGTCATGATCAGAGGTACCTTACCTGCCGCACTTCACTGCCCTCCAAATAGAAACCTCTAGAACACGACCGAGACACACATGTCAGTCAACACATTTGAGGTGTAGTAGTAGTACTAGTAACTTGCATCTATGTTTATTTTTCTCATGCAGCAAGATGATAAGTTAGGCAAGGACATCATACTGGATGAGACGGAGTATCCACTTCAGATATTCAGAGACTGGCCTGCAGACAGAGGTAAGAAACACAACAACACAGAAACAAACCCTCACAGTTTGGTTTGGCAAAAAGTTGAACTATGACAATTGAATGAATAAATCAAGCGAGACAGTCAAAGTGGCTGAATGTGTATAACATGTACGTCTGCTGCTCCCCTAAAATGCCTTGGCTATGTGAAATATTTCCATTTACAGCATTTAGCAGACGTTTTTATCCAAAACAACAAAGGGTTCAGCCTTATGCTAAAATAAGGACACTTTACAGTTGGAGGTGGGGATCGAACCACCAACCCTCTGGTTGCCGGACGACCTGCTCTGTCCACTGAGCTACTCCCACCCCCATGTCCAAACACTGAGACAAAAGACTATCACACTGTGTCCCAACCAAATACGCTGCCTCATTAACTAAGCCTACATATCGAGTGAAAGACTACTGGCTCCACTGTATGTGTGTACCAAAAATCGTCTTGTTTTGGGCCATATGTCAGCACAAATGGATGCAACTTTAAACAAATGAAATACATTCATATTCTTCACAGGTAGTTTGTTTAGCTTTTTTCGTTCTTTAACATGTCTGTAGTTTAGACTGTAGGGGTTTTGTCTTTATGCATATATTTTAATATGTACATGTAGGGTATATAACAAAACCTAGCCTATGTTAAAATGTGCTCCTGAAAGAGTCTTGTTGATGTGCCCACCATCAACCAGGCTTCATCTGGCTTTCTGCTCAACTGCTCAAATGTCATTTAGTATTGGCTACATGTATTGGGTGAATGTAGTAAAAACAAAGCATCAGAATCTTGAATTGATAATAAGAAGAATTCAAATGGAGAATTCGTCAGGTACCCAACAATAAAACTACAAAAACATTTGAGGCCACAACCAGCCATGACCACTGTCATGTTTTCTGATTCATTTAGTTATGTTTGGCTTAATTATTTGTGTGTGTGTGTGTGTGTGTTAATCTAGGAGCATTGGTGTTCCAGCTGAAAAAGAGGCCTCCTGACTACCAGGGCAGGAAGGGGAGGAAGGTGGAGGACAAGATTCAGCGGGGCAGAGATGGCTCTCTGCCCCCAGAGAAACTGCCTTACCTGGTGGAGCTGAGCCCAGGTAACATCCCCACAAGTCATCCATTGCTCCTGTTTAGATGGAGAGTCTTCCTGGGTTGCTGTCCCACCTGGTAATGATATGGGCCAGCCACCTCTTCCAAACACCACTTAACATTGGGGATGACAATTTTTCCCTAACCATTAAAAACAAGAATTAAGACCCAGATCCGCCCGTCCTCAGTTCAGACCTGTTGCAGTGCGAGTTGCTGAACCTGGAGAGTTATGGTGCATCTGTTTGGTTCTTGGTGTGCACAAACTATGTGTGGTAAACAGGTGAGACCACAAACACACAGGCCTATTAGTGGAATGCCAGGTGACCGTGTGTATTCTATACTGCCATGATGCTACTTTTCAGCGTTTTATCTGATTATCACAAGCAAAAGTAGTTGTGGGTATTGGTTGTAGCTATTAGGTTGGAATGGCACCAGTGACAATAGAGTTGTAACCTCTTTGTTGTCTACAAGAGCCCATCTACCACTCCCGGGTCCTGGTGTGCCATGGTAACCAGACTATCTGGCTGCAGGTTCCAGCTGCTTCCAACATATTCTAGGGAACGGGTGGCTCCCAGTTTTACAAGTGGACATCTCTCTCTGCACCCTTGGACGGTTGTGGAAGTATTCTGCTCTGGTTAACCCCTTCTTTACAGGGGGATTGGATGGGAGTAGTGGGATAAATGGTCATCCTTACGTACATAGAATAGACCCCTAGATGGCGATATGCGAAAGTGTTGCCATCTTTCTGTCCTGGTCAGGAAAGAAGAGCCATTTCAAGAATGCTGCTTTAAATGGCTGTTTAAAATTTGTGTTTCATAGTTTCATTTTACAAATGAAGGCAAGAAACAATTTTTATGTTGAGTGTTTATAAGTTAGTTTATCGAACCATATATATTATAAAACCTCAAGGCTAGTAAAAGAAGTTGTTCACATTCTGGAAAAACATATTCATAATGTTACTCAGAAATTACAAGACTAGATTGTACACAGTGTGCAGCAGTGATTTAATGGTTGTCAACAACTAACCCACTTGAAGAATCCCCACCCCACTGGTGTGCTGCAATCTCTACTACATATATTATGCAAAATACGACTACTTGTACAGTGAAGTGTCCCTACAGTACTGGCTGAACCTCTGCAGATGAAAATTATGTGTATCTACACACTAAACACTGCCTTGCCAAAAAAAAAGTTGCCACCCAAAAAAAAAAAAAAAAAAGCTTTGATTACGGCACGCGTTCGCTGTGGCATTGTTTCCATAAGCTTCTGCAATGTCACCAAGATTTATTTCCATCCAGTGTTGCATTCAATTTTCACCAAGATGTTGTATTGATGATGAGAGAGTCCGACCACTGCACAAAGCCTTCTCCAGCACATCCCAAAGATTCTCAATTGGGTTAAGGTCTGGACTCTGTGGTGGCTAATCCATGTGTGAAAATTATGTCTCATGCTCCCTGAACCACTCTTTCACAATGTTAGCCCAATTAATCCTGGCATTGTCATCTTGGAATATGCCCATGCCATCAGGGAAGAAAAAAATCCATTGATGGAATAACCTGGTCATTCAGTATATTCAGGTAGTCAGCTGACCTCATTCTTTGGGCACATAATTTTGCTGAACCTAGACCTGACCAACTGCACCAACTCCAGATCATAGCACTGCCCCCACAGGCTTGTACAGTAGGCACTCGGCATGATGGGATCACCTCACCTGCCTCTCTTCTTACCCTGATGCGCCCATCACTCTGGAGCAGAGTAAACCTGGACTCATCAGACTGCCTTCTTCCATTGCTCCACAGTCCAGTCTTTATGCTGCCTAGCAAATGGAAGCCATTTTTCCCCATTAACCTCACTGATGAGTGGTTTTCTTAAGGCTACACAGCTGTTCAGTCCCAATCCCCTGAGTTCCCTTTGCATTGTCCGTGTGGAAATGCTCTTAATTTCACTATTAATCAGAGCCCTGTGTTCTACTTTAGTTTTCTACTTCAATTTGTTATCGCCGATCACAATCAATCAGGATTCTTTTCCCGACCACATTTCTTTCTCGGAGAAGATGGATCCTCACTATCCTTTCAGTTTTTAATAATACGTTTGACAGTTCTTTACCCAATTGTAGTAGTTTCTGCAATCTTCTTGGATGTTTTCTCTGCTTGATGCATGCCAATAATTTGACCCTTCTCAAACACTGACATCTTCCATGACCATGGGATTTGTCTTTCGACATGGTTGTTTAAGAAATGAGAAGCTACGCATTGCATCAGTTGCTATTAAATAGCCAGCTGAAAGATAATCGCCCATGCAGTAATTATCCAACAGGAGTTTCCTACCAATTTGCTCAGTTAAATCCAGGTGGCGACTTTTTTGGCCAGGCAGTCCATATGTGTATGTGTGTATGTGTATATATATGTATATGTATTAAACACACACACACACACACACACACACAGTGCCGTGAAAATATTTGCCCCCTGCCTGATGTCCAATTTTTTGTTTTTGCATATTTTTCACATTTAAATGTTTCAGATCATCAAGTATTTTTATACAGGAGAGCAACCTACAATATTTTTACCTGGACTTTGACTAGGCCACTCCAGAACCTCAATTTTGTGTTTAACTTATTCAGAGGTAGACATGCTAGTGTGTTTCGAGTCATCGTCCTGCCGCATAACCCAAGTGCATTTGTATTCCATTTGTGTTCCATCTTGGCATCCATTCCCTGGATGCCCAATCTCTTTCTTATGGTTGAGTCATGAACACTGACCTTAACTGAGGCAAGTGAGGCCTGCAGTTCTTCAGATGTTGTTCTGGGTTCTTTTCTGGATGAGTTGTCAATGCATTCTTGGAGTAATTTTGGTAGGCCGACCACTCCTGGGGAGGTTCACCACTGTTATCGGATTTTCTCCACTTGTGGATAATGGCTCTCAGTGGTTCTCTGGAGTCCCAAAGCCTTAGAAATGGTTTTGTAACCCTTTCCAGACTGATGGGTTTCAGTCACTTTGTTTCTCATCTGTTGTTTAATTTCTTTGGATCTCTGCATGGTGTGTTGCTTTTTGAGCTCGTTTTTATCTACTTCAGACAGGTTCTATTTTAGTGACTTCTTGATTCAACAGGTCTGGCAGTGACCAGGCCGGGGTGTGGCCAGTGAAGTTGAACTCTGCTTTCCAAAGAATGTAGTTAATCACAGTTAACTCTGATTTAATGATAGGGCAAATAACTTTTTCACATAGGGTCAGATAGGTTTGGATTTTGTTTGTTCTTCATTTAAAAACTGCATTTTGTCTTTTCCAACGTTATCTTTGTGTGATTAGAATTCGTTTGATGATCTGAAACATTTAAGTGTGACAAATATGCTAAAAAATCAGGAAGTGGGCAAATACGTTTGCACGACACTGTATATGTACATGTGTATATGTGTATGTACATGTGTATATATATATATATATAATTAGACACGCACAGTGCATTCAGAAAGTATTCAGACCCCATTAGTCACATTTTATGTTGCAGCCTTATGCTAAAATAATATTTTTCCCCCTTCTTTCTATGCTCAATATTCCATGATGGTATTTTTTTGTAAATACAGTGTATCAAAAAGGAAATCTTAAAGATCACAATGACATAAGTATTCTTACCTTTTACTCAGCACTTGGTTGAAGCACCTTAGGCACTGATTACTTCTTAGGTATGTTACAACAAGTGTTGGCCACCTGAATTTGGGGAGTTTCTGCCATTCCTTTCTGCAAATCCTCAAGCTGTGTCAGGCTGGATGGGGACTGTCGGTGGACAGCCAGGTCTCTCCAGAGATGCTTGAGATTGTCTTGGCTGTGCATTTATGCTCATCGTCCTGTTGGAAGGTGACCCTTTGGCGCAGTCTGAGGTCCTGAGTGCCTGGACCAGGTTTTCAGTAAGGATATTTCTGTACTTTGTGCCGTCCAGCTTTCCCTCAACCCTGACCAGTCTCCCTGTCCCTGCCGCTTAAAAACACCCCACAGTATGAATCTGACACCACTATGCTTCACCGTTGGGATGGTATTGGGCAGGTGATGAGCGGTACCTGGTTTCCTCCAGATATAACGCTTAGAATTGAGGGAGAACAGTTCAATCTTGGTTTCATCATACCAGAGAATCCAAGCTCCAAGCTGGCTTTCTTGTGTCTTTCACTGAGGAGAGGCTGTGCTCTTGGGAACATTCAATGCAGCAGATATTTTTTGTAGCCATCTCCAGATCTGTGCCTCGACACAATCCTGTCTGAGTTCCTTGGACCTCATGGCTTGGTTTTTGCTCTGATATGCATTGTCAGCTGTGAGACCGTATGTACCTTTCCAAATGATGTCCAATCAATTGCATTAAGCACAGGTGGGCTCCAATCAAGGTGTGGAAACATCTCAAAGATCAAGGGAAATGGAAGGCACCTGAGCAAAATAGTGCTCATAGCAAAGGGTCTGAATCCTTATGTCAATATGATGTTTTTCCTTTGTTAATAAATTAGCAAAAATTTCAAATTCTGTTTTTGCTTTGTCACTATGGGGTATTGAGTGTAGATTGATGAGGGAAAACATGAATTTAAATTATTTTAGCATAAGGCAACACAACAAAATGTGAAAATAGTGAAGGTCAGAATACTTTCTGAATGCAGTGTGTATGTATGTGTGTATGTATATGTATATGTGTGTACTCTGCAGCCTTTTTACACCTTGCGCACTAACCCTTCCTGCAACCTCATCCACTGAAAGGTCTGTTCTGGTGCTTGGTGTGCATGCTTGGTGAGAAGATGAGCGTGCGTACATGGGGTTAACCGGGGAACTCATGATATGCAAAATGTTTCCTTTTTTTCCCTCCTTGCTGCATTCTCACTCTCTGCTTTATATGTCTTCCCTTTCCCTCCCCCATGCTTCCTTATGGCATGTTGTGTTGGTGTGTGTGCATACGTGTCTGCTTGTGCATGTGTTTCACCTGCCTGTCTGCCTACTAGGGAGAGGGAATCACTATGCCTACTACGCATATCGTCACCATGAAGGTAAACATGCAAAACCTCTCCTTTATATCCCTCCCACGCATCTTTGTATATATATATATATGTGTCAATCAGCTGGTGTGTGGGATATGTATACATAATCACCCCGCACAACAGCTGATTGAGAGAAATTGGTGTATGATGGGACGTATTTGACATGGATGCATGGCTAGAACTTGATTCACTTTGAAAACATTAGAAAGTGATATAAATCCTACCTAGCCAGTTAAAAAATGGGTATATAAAGACTTACCTTGGACAGTTTTGGATTGTGATATGAAGTCTGCCCATACACTGTTTGCAATAGTGATATAAAGTCTTACCTTTTATAAAGTGTTAGTTTGTGATATAAACTGTACTCCATATCCACAGCTCCTGCCTTTAGGTCAAGATATAAGCCACCCAAACATTTTTATATATAATTACACACGCACACTTGCATGCTCTATCCCCAACTGTCCTCTAATACCTTAACCAATGCTGCTTTGCTTCTTATTAAACATGGATTGTTGAATAACATTTATGTACGATAGCAAAAAAGTGTAATTTTTTGCTTTCCCCCACATAATATGAAAATGTATTTGAAGGTGCTAGACACTGACAGTAACTGAAAATGAGCCTAGAATACTCCTAGCCTAGTGGCTACCGGGCTACTCCTAGTAGTAGCAATTAATTAACCCTTTTTCTTCCTGTATGTCCTCATCTTTACAACAAAGACCACATGATGACAGAGCGCGAAGCCCTTCACTAACCTGCAGGCCTGAATGTGTCGTTGTGCTGTAGATGGCTCGGACTCCCGGGACAAACCAAAGCTCTACCGCCTGCAGCACAGCATCACCGAGGTGGGCTCGGACTGCACCGACGACGGAGCCATCCAGGTATGTCGAGGGCTTGTTTTGAAGCTTGTTGCTCACGTGGGTTCTTCTGCTCTGATAGAGCAGCCTCCTGGTGGTAGCAGTGGGAAAAGCTGCATAGCAAATTAGCAGGTATCCAAATACTGCCTAATGTCTCTACTGTCGGTGTCTTACTACAAGTCCCCATTGTATGGTCAGGGTGACTCTGTGTGTGGGGTCATCGCTGCACTGTGTTTTGAAAGTGCTACACTCTGGTTGTTTCCGCTGGGGACACACTCACAGGCTGCCCACGCTACTTAAGAAATAAAATCCCACACGTACATACCACGGTTTGACCATTAATGGATTGAAATGTACTTTCAGGGTGAATTCTTCCTCAAAGCCATTTCCTTTTCATGACTTGTGACATAATGTCTCCCAGCTGTTTGGACCGGGACTCCTCCCCCACCACTGCAACCTGATGCACAGCGAGGGCCTGGTGACGGTCACGCCCCACGGGCCCGACGCAGACACCTTGGTGGACGGCCAGCGGGTCAAGGAGACCACGGTGCTGCGATCGGGTTCCACCCTCCAGTTTGGCTCCGCCCACGTCTTCAAGTTTGTGGACCCGGCGTACGATCAGGGCAGCAAGAGGGACCCGGCCGGCATGATCCGAGGCAGACACAAGTCTGGGTGAGGAGTGTGTGTGTGTGTGTGTGTGTGTGGGTGAGGAGTGTGTGTGGGTGAGGAGTGTGTGTGTGTGTGTGTGTGTGTGTGTGTGTGTGTAACATAAGGTTTAGAATGGGAAAATAATGAAATGTCAGTCTTGTGCTTGTGAGTTTTACACCAGAAATGATGGAACTGCAATCAGCCAAGGTGGCAGTGGAAGTTGCATGAATAATGCATGAGAAAGAGGGGTTTCAGTGGTCATTGTAAGCAAAGGTTTAGGGAGAGGAGGAGATGAAAGGGTGAGAAATGAGGCAGAAAGAGGGAGAGGAGGTGATTTGACGTTATGAAAAGCCCTCTAATCTGATCAGCATGGTTTGGGGAGTGGCCTCGCGTTCTGATATGCAGACTGCAGTGACTTGATTTTGGCTGTGTGTTTGGGTTAGAGATTGTGACAAATCAGAACCAAAAGGAGGTGAGTTGGCCAGTGAGCTGTGTGCAGCAGCTGTATCAGCTGAGAGGAGAAACAGAGCAGTTTGACTTAGCCTAGCATGTTGTCGGCTACCAGTTAGCAGTCACAACCTCAGCCTGCAATCAGGCACTCCCAGATTTCTGTATATTTAGGGAGACTCATGAAAGTCTAGGAAGTAAAAATAAAGAGTGCGTGGGAACAGGAGAGCGCAAGAGTGTGTGCTGGCTAGCAAGTAAGTAGCATGATGAGTGAGTTATTACTGGTTGATGTAACAGGAGTGCTTCAATAGACAATGTCTATTAGGTATTCAATGTAGACTTTCAAATTAGTTCCACTAGTGCAGTGCCTATGTATGTATGTATGTATTCCTATAGGTATGTATTCCTATAGAAAAGTGGGAGCTTAAGTAGATTGTTTATGTATGTAGGCCTATATGAAATGACATGTAGGCATATGTGGCTTCAATGGCTTGCTATAGCCTGTGAAGAATAAAATGTTCAAAAGGCTTGCTGTAATGGAATTCTGCCGCTCATCAACGAAACGCAGCCTAAACACACGTCGAATCAGCGCAAAAGCTACCGCCGGCCCCACCGACACACACCACGTCGACGTTGGCCAGAGCTTTTGCACCGATTCAACGTGTGGAATCGGCAGAAAAGCTGCCGACGACACCTGATGTCAGGTTGGTGTGTAGCCGCCGTTACCAAACAGATGCTTTGCTCATCTGCTGTCATGTTCGCAAAGCCTCACTAAACTGGATATAACATGTAGCCTACCCATTTTGAACGGAAGACTTTTCTAAACTTTTGGTAGCCTACATCCTGCTGCTATTGGAATATTATGCTAAAGATTGTTAAGCTTGAAGCATTTTACACACAGACACAATGACGGACGTTTCTTGCTTTATAGATAGATGATGGGTTTGAGTTTCTCTGGGCACCAATACCTGCCCTGGGGTCCAATTATAACTTCAATTAAAAATTGTATCTGATCCTCTCAGCTGATCTTTTCATTTTTCATTTGATCCTCTTTCATCTAACCATTTCCTCTTTCATATGAACCTCTTTCAGCGCATCCTCTTTCAGCTTCTCGTCTTTTAGTTTTTCCTTTCCTCTTATCCTTTCCTCTTTCAGATGATCCTTTCCCTTTCAACTTGCACTTCATTTGTTTCCTTAGTTCCTTGTTCCAAATGATAAGTGATTTGTGCAGTCAAATATTTCTGCTGAAACTGCTGTTTATATATGGTCTCTCAGTAATTTCTTAGCACTTGAATATTGTCCTATGATCCCCAGCAGTACTCTTAGCTGTCCTCAGCCTTCATGCTAGAGCCTGGTTGTTGTTATGGGAGTGGTTGACTGTCCTGTGTTGTCATGCTAGAGCCTGGCTGTTGTTATGGGAGTGGTTAACTGTCCTGTGTTGTCATGCTAGAGCCTGGCTGATGTTATGGGAGTGGTTAACTGTCCTGTGTTGTCATGCTAGAGCCTGGCTGATGTTATGGGAGTGGTTAACTGTCCTG
>JAOPUI010000085.1:12010115-12022615 GCA_027123135.1 Urophycis floridana | reverse complement strand
CTGATCTGCTAGCCCATGTAACTATGATATGGCCACTTCTTTGTGGTTTGTTGTGTATGTATTGTGACTTTTTGGGTGTGATTGTTCTCCTTTCTCCCCTGACAGAGGCGGAGGAGAGCACCGACAGCCGGTGTTCCGAGGCGGACCTAAACCTCTCACAGTATCCTACTGAGCTGTCCGCCCAGAATCCCATGCCCAGAAAGAACATCACTCAAATCATTAAAGACAAGAAGAAACAGACTCAACTTACTCTGCAGTGGTAGGTCTACATATTTACAACAGAGCCAATGATGCACTTGTTTTGATGCACTGATGCACCAGTTTTTGCTGTCAGCAAACAGTGAATTAATTACAAAGAATGTTGGCCTTTAGAAGCTGATACCGTTTTGTAAGATTGGCCAATTTATAAAGGAAACATTAATTATGAACTAAGCTTCTTTAATGGTATCATGATATTGACAGTGTATAGGCATATTAATAATTCATTAGCCAGTCATATTAATTACCTTTAAAGGCCTTATCAATGTAATATGACTAGTTTGATGGTAAACTACACATTGATGCAGCACACAAAATGATATTGATGAAAGAATTGATAAGAACAACCACCTTGTTATGACAACATTTTTCCTTCTTTTAATCTGAACATCTCCATAGATTTTGCCAACTAAAACAAACTGAACAACTAGCAATGTAGGCCTATTATTTTGTGTTGATGGGATGACAATTGCGGAATACAAGCCCTAGGCTAATATAAGGAATGAATGCTCAGAATCAATATGCCATAGCAGATACTTGTATGCGTTCCCTGTATGTCTTCATGCAGACATAATTGCGGTTGACTTCTCTCTGTGCTGTGTGTCTAGGCTGGAGGACAACTACATTGTGTGTGAGGGTGTGTGCCTTCCACGATGCATCCTGTATGCCCATTACTTGGACTTTTGCCGCAAGGAGAAGCTTGACCCAGCATGTGCTGCTACATTTGGAAAGGTGTGTGTGTGTGTGTGTGCGTGTGCGTGTGTGTGTGTGTGAGGGCGTCTGTGGATGGGTGTGCACAAACTACAAGTAAACAAACATTTGTAGCGTGTCTGTGTTTCAGAATTTTAAATGTAATGGATTGTGTTGACTCCTCAGACAAAGCAAGGCCCTTGGATAAGCATCTTCCATTTATAGACTATATATATGTTTATATGTACAGTATGCACACAGACACACACACACATACACACACACACAAACCCTGCCTCCAAAATTGTTGATGGCAAATACTGATGATGAATAAACAAATGAACACCCACCCACCCAGTGGCTGTTTGAATTGAGACTGTAGACATACTATTTCACAGGTCAGTTACCTTCTCTGCCTTACAGACCATACGTCAGAAGTTTCCTCTTCTAACAACCAGACGTCTTGGCACAAGGGGACACTCTAAGTAAGCACACAAAATGTAACACAGTTCTTCTGCATTTTTCTCTGAAACAAAAGTGTGAAATTTCATATTATGCACAATTAATCCTCAACTCAACCATTCAACAGATATCATTACTATGGCATTGGCATCAAAGAGAGCAGTGCATACTATCACTCAGTCTACTCAGGGAAGGGATTGACCAGGTAAGACCTAGTACCAAGCTTCTTCTAATGTGAAAGTAATCAATACATTAAGTGTAAAACACCCAGTCTTCACCAGAGGTGCTTCTGGTTCTATGGTTTTATTGTAGTGTCATTCTTCTTAATCTGTAGTGTTTTTTTCTTTTTATAATCATAGATTTTCCGGAAGCAAGCTTAAGAATGAGGTAATAATCCATGCTAACTTTTTAATTGATGGCAAACATTGATTGCAGAAGGCCGTAAATCGAGGTGTATTTGACAGGGTGGTTTTACCAGGAAATACTCCCTAAGTTCCAAAACAGGAATGTTGCTCCCAGACTTCCCCAGTGCCCAGCACCTCCTGCTGCAGGGAAACATCCCCAGAGAAAAGGTTGGATGCTCATTTCACCATAACCATGTAACACGCAGAGTCTGCTAGGTAAATGCTAGGGCTTCCAATCTGTCTTTCAACAATAATGACTGCAAGAGATTCAGAGTAGGCTTGGTATTTGTAGTATTCCTACCCTGCAGCTTCAGTGAACACCTGACATATTACTCCCTGGAGTATATTTCTCCATTGAACTTTTCTGTTTATGTTAAATTTCTCCTCCTTTCTGTAGGTTGACACTCTAATCATGATGTACAAAACCCATTGTCAGTGCATCCTGGACAATGCTATTAATGTCAACTTTGAAGAGGTAACCCTTTTGTAATAATTAATTATTACATGTTTTACATTAATTATTACCATTAATGTCAGTGTTGCTGACCTCGTTAGATCTCTATAAAGTTAGCCAACCTAGCAAGAGCATTTCAACATCATTCAGTACTGCGAGAGAGTGAGAAGATTAGCTGCTTTCGAAGCAGGGAGGAGGTATTATACAGTATGTCCTTGTTAGCCCCAACACAACATGGTGGAAAGTGTGTCTGCTTCTCATGTGTTACAGATACAGAACTTCCTGCTCCATTTCTGGCAGGGTATGCCAGACCACCTTTTGCCCCTGCTGGAGAACTCTGTCATCATGGATATCTTCTGTGTCTGCGACTCCATCCTTTATAAGGTCATCTTTTTCCGCTTTCTAACTCAATTTTAACATCTCAAGATTAATGTGCATCAGCACATTGAACCTCAGCAAGGCCTTTCTATCTGCGTGGACCTTAGTAGTGATCAAATAGAACAACCTCACCCTTTTGTATGAGTCACATAGAAGAACCTCAGCAATTTGTAGTGAAAACACGGAAGAACCCCATCTTTTCATAGTGATCAAACAAAAGAACCTCATTCTTTTGTAGTTGTCGGATAAAAGATCCTCAGCATTTTGTAGTGATCACAAAGAAGATCACCCCTCTGTAGTGTTCACATCAGCATTCAGTAGTGATCACATAGAAGAACCTCAACATTCAGTAGTGATCACATAGAAGAACCTCAGCCTATTGTAATGATCAGATATAATAACCTCAGCCTTTTTTAGTGATCACATAGAAGAACCTCAGCATTCTGTAGTGATCATATAGATGAAACTCAGCATAGCCTTTTGTAGTGATCACATAAAGGAACCTCAGCACTCTGTAGTGATCACATATAAGAACTTCAGCACTCTGTATTGA
Source organism: Urophycis floridana (assembly GCA_027123135.1). NCBI lineage: Eukaryota > Metazoa > Chordata > Actinopteri > Gadiformes > Phycidae > Urophycis > Urophycis floridana. Next base: position 12,019,416 of record JAOPUI010000085.1, on the reverse strand, counting down.
TCAGAGATGAACCTCAAAGTAGCCTGTCATAGTGATGAGCAAGAATAACCTCATTATGGCCTTTCGCCATAGCCTTTTTTAGTCATCAGGTAGAACCTCAGCATTGTGTAGTGATCAGAAAGAAGAACCTCAGCATATCCGTTTGCAGTGATCAGATGAAACAACCTCACAATAGCCTTTTTAGTGATCAGATGGAAGACCCTCAGCATAGCCTTTTGCACTGATCAGACAGAAGAACGTTTTGTAGTGATCATGTAGAATAACTTCAGCATAGCATGTTGTTGTGATCAGATAGACACTAAGCATTGCCTTTTGAAGTCATCATATAGAAGAACCTTTTCTAGTTATCAGGTACAACCTCAGCATAGCCTTTTGTTTTGAATAGATAATATTACCTTAGCATAGCCTTTTGTAGTGATGGGATGGAATAACTTTTTAGCATTCTGTAGTGATCAGATAGAAGAACATCAGCATACCCTTTTATAGTGATTAGATAATAGAACCTCAGCATAGGCTTTTGGACTGATCATATAGAAGAACCCTCTCTATGATTTAATGATCAAATAGAAGAACCTCAGCCTTTTAATGTGATCGGATAGAAGAACCTCAACCTTTTGTAGGGTTCAAGATAGAAGAACCTCAACCTTTTGTAGGGTTCAAGATAGAAGAACCTCAACCTTTTGTAGGGATCAAGATAGAAGAACCTCAACCTTTTGTAGGGTTCAAGATAGAAGTACCTCAACCTTTTGTGGTGATCAGATAGAAGCTAGATGACCCTCAGCAAAGCCATTTCTAGTGTCAGGTAGAAAAACCTTTTGTATTGATTTGATAGAAAAAAATTCAGCCTTTCGTATTGATCAGATAGAAGAACCTCAGCATTTTGTAGTGATCAGATGGAATAACCTCCAAATTATGTAGTGATCAGATGGAATAACCTCCAAATTATGTAGTGATCAGATGGAATAACCTTCAAGTTATGTAGTGATCAGAGAAAACCTCAATGGTCAAATAGAATAATCTCAGCGTTTTGTTGTGATCAGATAGAAGTTTAGTAATTATACAGAAGAAACTCAGGATAACCTTTTGTAATGTTCAGATAGAAGAACCTCAGCACAGCCTTTCGTAGTCATCAGATAGATAGAAGCGTATCCTGGAATCAGACTGTCTGAATGTCAGAGAGATTGTCTGACATTGATCTGTGGGAAGTTGTATGTATGTATGTTGTCATTTACATTAGGGCATAAAGCGACTTACAAAAAGTACATTTGTCAGAAGAAGGTGAAACATTTAATTACTGTTAATACAGTAAGCAAGTCACCTGAACAAGTTTCAAGCATTTCAATTGCTAGGTTAACCATTGCTGGTATACAACATATAACATGTTATATACATACCATGAAGCAAGATGTTATTCCATACCATGAAATAACATTACTCCATGATATTTCAGGTGCTCACTGACGTGCTCATTCCTGCGACCATGCAAGAGATGCCTGAGAGGTTTGTCACTTGAATCTGATGCATCATTACACTGTATTCAGCAGAAGCAGCCATGATTAGTTTGAGTGAGAATACGATTTGCTGATTGAAATGACATCATGTGAAATCATATTTGCTCATCAGTTTGTTGGCAGACATCCGTAACTTTGCCAAGCACTGGGAGCACTGGCTCACTTCGTCTCTGGAGAATCTCCCAGAATGCCTAGCAGCTAAGAAACTGCCCATTGCACACCGTTTCGTCTCGTCTCTGAAGAGACAGAGTTCTTTTCTGCATCTGGCACAGGTACAGCAGAACGGAGTTTGGAAATCATGCAACGTTTGGTCCAAGGGACCCTGGTTCTTGTAGGCGTTATTGGCAAGACAGCCCTTCTCTGACCGTTATTGAACACATGTAAAACTTACGTTTGATTGATTTCTATGATACTACGTTGTGTCTACCCTTTTTTGATATGGCTCATGGTATCTGATCTGGTGATATGATGGTACTCTCTGGACGAATAATACTGGTCCACTCAACCTGCAGATGAGTAGACTAAATGTGTGCTGTATTGTTCTGTGCAACTGACCCCATCTCTCTCTTCTTGTCTCTTCGGACACCGCTGGTTCCTGTTGTTCCTAGATTGCCCGACCAGCTCTCTTTGACCAGGCGGTGGTGAACAGTATGGTGACGGACATGGACAAGGTGGAGCTCAGCACCATCAGTGTTCAGCCACTGCTGAGCATCACTGCTGCAGGAGAGCATGACGCTGATGTCTACTCAGAGTGTAAGCTGTATGGAGGGGTCTTTAACATCACACACACTGCTAGTGGCTAATGCTTTTCTATCACCTCCCCTTTTTTCTTGACATAGATGATTCCATAGCTGTCTTCCAGGAGCTCAAAGATTTGCTGAAGAACAATGCCACTGTGGAGTCTTTTATTGAATGGCTCGACACTGTTGTGGAACAGAAAGTCATCAAGGTATTGATGAGCAGAATTAGCATATAAGCAGTGTTTCGCTCTTGAAAATCCACAAGACACTTCATACTAAGGAACAAATGTCTATTCAAACAATTAGAATGTGTAATATTTGAGAGCAAAATAATTACTTTCCAAATACTCTACTCCAGTGGTCCTCAACTGGTCTGGCTTCAGGACCCACCATCACCCCTTAATGACAAGCCGCGACACAAATCAAGGAAAATGTTCAACTTCTCAAATGTATTTACACAACATAACACTTCAGTAACTGTGCTATTAGACTATTCAGTCACTTATTAAGGCAATAAAAAATAGACGGCACTCCGCTGCTTAAAAATCCTCTTCAAAGTAAAAGTACAGGATTTTTTTCGGAACACTGAGACATTGAGAACCACTACTCTAATTTATATATTAATAATAATCTCTCTGTCTGTCTGTCTGTCTGTCTGTTTGTCTGTCTGTCTGTCTGTCTGTCTTTGGGACGTTAGCCGGGCCAGCAGAGCAGCCGGTCGGTCAAAAGACGAGCACAAGACTTCCTGCTCCGCTGGAGCTTTCTGGGAGCCAGGGTGATGCACAGCCTCACACTCAACAACGCCTGCAGCTTCGGTACGACTCATGGCCCTTCAGCAGCTGCCGTAGAAACTCACATTTATGCCTTCAGTACTCCGTAGTAGATTGCTACAGTGGGGCCATAATCTGATAATAATAATAATGGCCAGCCCTGCTTTGCCGAAACAGTCCCTTTATCCTTCAAAAGATGTTGTCTTGCCTGTACTTGTCAGACACACATTCTTTTGATAGACATTTCGACAGTTATTTTTTAATGGGGCTTTAATGCAGTCTTATGTAGCTTTGTCTACAGAAGATCATGATAAGTATAGTTTGTATCTATTAGACTGTACAGTTGAAGGTGCTGTAGGTAAGATGTCCATTGCATTTTAACATAATCTTCAAATATCTTAAAATGTTTCATTGCACAGCATTTTTCTATTCTAAAAACACAAGACTAAATATCAATATGTAATTTGTGTGACGTGAATATATGGGGAACTGTATTTCACCATATTGTTTCTCCAATAATATGTCTATTTTTAATCGATTTAAGCATCTAATTTTAATGTTTGTATATGACAGGATCACCTACAGGCAATGCAAAAATAATCTGTGAATATAATGTCTACTACAAAAAGAAGATTTTATAGGTTTTAGCACATTATTTGTATTTCTAGTATGGTGTGATACTTTTCCCAGGTTCATTTCATCTGATACGAATGCTACTAGACGAATACATTCTGTTGGCCCTGGAAACACAGTTTAACAACGACAAGGAGCAGGACCTACAAAACCTATTGGACAGATATATGAGGAACGCAGGTACAGTGTATTCAAACACTGGTCTATGTCTGTACCTGCTCATGTACGCATGTGTAACAGATTTTCTGCTGCTACTGTAACTTAGCATTCTATGTTTTTTTTAGAGGCCTTGATGTGAGTGCTGTTGGTTGTAAGTGTTATCTTAAGTGTTCTTTTACCCCTCAGATGCGAGTAGAGCTGCATTCATGGCCTCGCCTAGTTCCTGTTTCCTAGCCAATCGCAACAAGGCCAGCACTGCCACTGACCAGTTGGTGAAGAATGAGGGTCTGGCGGAACATGCTTACATGACTTTATCAGCCAATCAGCAACACTGCCTTGAAGCCAGCCTTGCTGTCTATCAGAACACAGAAAACACGAGCTTCTCAGTTTTAGGTAAAAACAAAAAACAGTTTTCTTCAAACCATTAATCAGGTCCTATACCAAATGCTTATTTCTGAATGTGTATAAACACAGTTGAAGTTTGAGCATCAAAGTAACGACCATTGCATGGCTATGAATAACTTAAATATATGTTGGTGTGCAAACGATTCTATTAACTCTCTCTCTCTCACACTCCCTGTGCACCACATATCTAACCACAACACGCCTGCAGGAACCAGCCAGCTTGACTACTGCCAGGCTACCCTGATGACCCCTCCCATCTCCCCCGCCACACTAGCCAACCGCGGCTCGGTCATCAACCAGGGGCCCATGGCAACCGGGAGACCCTTGGCCACCTCCTCGTCTTCCTCCTCATCTTCCACCTGCCCACCTTCCTCTTCCTACCTCTCCTCCTCCTCTCTCTCCATGAGCCTGGTCAGCCAGCTGAACCCCTCGTATCAGGAGACCCCGTACCACTCCATTCCTGTCACCAGCTCGGGGTTCTTCCACATGTCTTCCAACTCCACCAGTTACCAGCACACACTAAGGTGTGTGCGCCATACCCCAGTGTTATGTAGTGGCTTACTTTATCAGACTTCCAACCATGGGAACCAACCGATAATTGTGTTCCTACAATACTGCCATGTAGTCTTTTAGCAGATGCTTTCATCAGTAAATTCAGATACATGTCATGAAGGAGCAGCCAGTCTTGAGGGTTGAACCAAGAACCTTTGGGCTGGGAGTTAAACACCCTAACCACTAGACTATCCTGCCTACATGTACACATTGTGAGCCTTTTCCTTTGTGTCAATTGATATGAATGTGAATGTCATGATACTACTACCAGAGTCCAGGTTCAGATAGGTCCCTGAGCTGGTCATTGTTGTCAACTATTCTTCTCTCAATCTTGTGTGCAGGCCTCACGGGCAGATGCAGTCGTCTGCTCTGTCCGGGACCTCATCCCTGACCTACCACCTTCCCTCTCGCTACCATCCCTACCTGGGCCACCAGCACCCCCTGACTGGCCACAGTCACCCTCCTCCCACCAGCTGCGTAGTGTCCTACGGCTCGTCCTGCTCCTCGGACGCGACTCAGGTGGGATCAGACCGGGGGTTAGATACCCGGACCCCAGCCGGTCAGCCATTGGACCCTGCGGGGCCCTCGGGGGATTACGGATATGCAGGGGCTGCTAGTCTCAACCCTGCAACTAGCCAGGTCCAGGGCCAGGACTACTCAGGTTTGTGCTGGTTAGGAGCATTTTTCCTGTTGAAGATTCGTTTCCCCCCATACCCCCCTTCTGTAGTTTGACACTTCTCAATGATTGAGATACTTTGGGAGGTAGCAGAGTGGGAGGGGACATTTGTATGGTTTTGTAGTTTCAAAAAGTTCTCTCTTTGTCTTTGTTCTGCTCTGTCTCTATTTATATTCCTCTAAAGTCTTACCTTCAGCACCTTAAAGTCACATTTGTAACATGTAACACTTCAACTCAATTCTGTGGCTGTATGACAAATGATCAACAATGGCTCCGAAAAAGCTAGGTGTTTGCTGCACATGCTTGCAGCAAACACCTTGACACGCTGAACAGCATTCCCCCACCCCACCAGCAGGTTACTATGGCAACAGCAGTTACCTCCAGGGACAACGGATCACGTCATTGGTGGACCAGCACGTGTCCGTCATCAGCAGCGTGGCCAGCCTCCGACCTTTCCCCCCGATGTTCTCGGAAGTCCACGACCCGCTCAACATCCTGGATGACCCTGGAAGGAAAAGCTCCGCTCTCTACTATGAGGATGTTGAAGATGTGGAGGGTAAGTACTGTATTCACAAGGATGTCGGAGTCACTACTATTCATGGTACAGGTGTCTCATATCAAGAGGATGTTGAAGTCACTTCTACTGACGGTTGTCTTTGGCCAAAGATTGTACTAGTAAGTTATTTAGTAAGTCTTGCCTGCATACCTTTTTTGGGTAAGGGTTAGGGTTAGGAGCAGAAAGTCATTGAGGTCGACAGACCCTACAGCGACATCATTGCGACTGCCAAACCAAGATTGCACCTCATTTTGAAATTTGGAGAAAGGATGGGCGTTGACCTGCAACATGCATTTTGTTATTTTTAATCACTGAATTTAGGGTTAGGGTCAAAACATCCTCTTGATATGAGCATATCAAGAGGATGTTGAATTCACTTCTATTGAAGGTAGAGCTGTCTTATACTGAATGGATGTTGATGTCACCTCTGTTGATGCTATCATATGATCACCAGTAGGATATTCCATCATTCAGGTTGTCTTGGCCCGACTCGGCAGTCTCCCCTGGGCTCTCTCTATGCCACGGACCCTGCGGTGTCCGGCCCCTGTATGTATGGAGGAGGCCCCGTCCTGTTCCCCCCCCAGGACCAGCAGCTGCTCTCCTCCACGCTGCCTCCCATCAACACTGTGTTCATGGGCCAGGCCGCTCTGCCGTGAGCACCGCCACGCCCTCCTGGAAGAGTGCGATACATACATAGGATACGGTATACACAGAAAACAGTCCTCACTGCAAAACACAGGAAGTGGTTGGTGCACATGAGTTGTTCATTCTCTGATCCACAGAAGTTTATTCAGCTGTAGCCAAGAGGAAGTGTATATTGATACTCAACCGCCATTATGATTCCCCTGTTTTATATAAAGATTTCACCAATGTTTTATGATATTTATGTCAGACATTTATGTTATTTAATATGCTGTTGAGCCTCTACCTTGTTATTGAAACAGAAAAGGGCAAACAACGAGATAATGGGATAAAATATTTGACTGCCTTATTTTGGCATTTATTGTGATAGTTTTGTTCATGTTTAATTTTAATCATTAATCATACCAGGCATGCTAAATTATGCTAGCTGTACGTGTACTTGATGGCTCAAATCAGTACACTACTTGTTGTTTTTCTATTATGACTTATTATCTTGAATAATTGAACAGGGAATTGTTTACAACAGCATTAATACCAAATGGATGGAGGTCCCCTGGTGTCTACTTAATGACTAGGTTGTTTTGAAAATATACAATATGAATTATTACATTCAATCTTGTTGTGTGCTGCCTGGTCATTCATTTACTCACTTGTAGTTCTGGAGAAATTCAGAGCAATCGTCCTGCTTCTGTCCTGGCAGATTGTCAGTCAATAATAGACCCCAGTATCGCTCTCTTATCTCGCCCCTTTCAATGCCTCCTTGGGAAATGAAACGAAACAAAACACAGCTCTTGGTCCAATGGGGAACAGTTGGGAAGGCAGATCATTCTACAGGGATGATCTACTTTGTGTTGGGGTGTCACCCTATTCTGGTCTGGTACCAATAATGTCTGACTGGAGTCTATATCCCTGCTTTACCCACTCTGTCTGACTAGCTCTGTATCCTTTACCCACTCTGTCTGACTGTAGTCTATATCCCTGCTTTACCCACTCTGTCTGACTAGCTCTGTATCCTTTACCCACTCTGTCTGACTGGGTCTATATCCTTTACCCACTCTGTCTGACTAGCTCTGTATCCTTTACCCACTCTGTCTGACTAGCTCTATATCCTTTACCCACTCTGTCTGACTGGGTCTGTATCCTTTACCCACTCTGTCTGACTGGGTCTGTATCCCTGCTTGATTCACTGTCTGACAGGGGCTATATAATTTACTCACTCTGTCTGACAGGATCTATAGCCCCCTGCTTTACTCACTATGTACTCTTTGTGGGGGGTTGGGTCCATTTTAGGTCCTTGTGATCTGCCAGACAGATGGCAGCATATGTAATGATTACAGAATCCCTGTGTTAAAATTCTTTAATTACTAAGTCAATAATGCTTCCAACAATTGCTGGGCCTTCAGTGTAAAAACAACAGCAGGCAGAAGGCAAACTTCGGGCCAATGTTTAACTAGGGCGGCCACATTAGGTGTGTGAGAGCGTGTGTGTTGAAGGTACACTAAGCCTTTAAACATTATGTCAACAGTTCACGTTGTGCCTCTGGAGGCGGCAAGGGTAGTGAGCACCCTGCTGGCCCGTCCACTCTGTTTTACAGTTACCACCGTTAACACAAGGCACTGAGCATGGAATTCATCAACACAATAATAACATTAGCTTACCCAAATAGGCCTACATAAAGTCACACAATATGGTTGTTTATATGTTATATGTTGTTTGCACATGATTTTAAAGAATATATTTTTCAGAAGGTTTTGGACAGTTGTCATGGACCACCACCATCCACCCTCTAAAAAGCCAACAGACTCCTGTAAGTACAGGAGAGGCATCACATGCACCACGTGATTAACCCCAGGGAACGAATCAATCAGCGCCTGCTGGGATTAATGCCCTGTAAGAGATCCTAACCAATTAAACATCAGTAAGTATCACAAGAGTTCAGATCACTTGAAAGTGACATTTTGTGAGGTTTCCACAATTACAAAGGGATATTGCCTTGTGGTTATAGAAATGATCTGTAGTAGGAAAAATGATCTATAGCCCATCCTATTATCTATACAGGCACCAATGGATGAGAACGAAAATAGAGTGCAAAAAAAAAGTACAAAGAAAATAATATTCAGAGACCCTACAAGACCATGACTAGCTGGACGGCCGAGAAGAGGCTTACTAACAGATGACATATCTATAAAATAGGCCTACCATAGGCCATAATAGGCCATTATATTATCCCTGTAGAATTGCCAATCTTACTACCTTTGCATGCATCACACCAGCAGTCCCCATAGCAACTCAGCTGACAGCTGGTGGGGCTGTGAGAGATGAGACAGCTTTGGGGAAGACGTAAATCCTTAATGTGCACTGTAAAAAAAACACAGTCATTTTACAGGATTTTCCATTGATTTATCCAGATATTTCCTGTATATTCAAAAAACACGAAAAAATGGATACAATTACAAAAATAGAAAGTGCAGTGTTTACAGATATCTTGTATAGGCCTAATTATGGAAGTCTTCATGACAAAAACATTGAATGCATGTGTTTTTATCAGTCTATAATGTACAGTATATAAGCATCAGTAAACTGTTAAAATATAGTTTTTATCATTGAAAGCAGCTACAATTGCAGTAATTTCCCAGATGGTGACTTATTATACTTTT
>JAOPUI010000085.1:11987298-11997906 GCA_027123135.1 Urophycis floridana | reverse complement strand
TGAACCCAAACTCAAACATTGCAAGTAAAATAAAACATTTCAAACCAAAAAAGTGCCAGTGTATAAAGTACTTAATTGAACTGAGACCTAACATCATGTCTCAAAGTCTTATAGCAGGTCTCCGCTTGCTGTCACATGCCCTCAGATGGCCAACACCTGTAATGTGGGCTTCTTGCCCTTTGACCTATTAGCTAAACCAGCTTGCCACACTTTTCCTAAAAATCTTCCAAACTGGCCCCCCCCCACACGGACTCTTATCAGGTCACACTGTATCACACTGTGTCTGTGTGAAGCAATGCTCTAGCACCTGATTCTCCTCTGTGAAGAGAATCCTCTCTCACAAACAGCAGATGACACTGGGAGGACCAGCAGAATGTGGACAAGGTGCAGTATGTTCTGAAAAATATACAAACACTCAATTCAAACACATTCTCATGGGGATGTACAAGCTGCAAAGCTTGTTTTTGAAGTCAAAGTTGACATTGATATCAAAATGCCATTCAAAAGAAAAAAAGTAAAACGTTTAACAGTATGGCTCTCAGGTGAACAGTAGCTGTCTTGTCCTTGAACATCCTGGCCATTAACTGCTCCAGGCCCACAAACTCTTCTTTTGCCAACTCAGTGTTAACACCATTTCTGAAATTGACATGGAAGGAACAGCCAACCAGTGTTTAAATGAAGATGATTGCTGCCAGCACTACAGCATAGTATTGTGGTCCACGATGCTACCTTGTGAGGACAGCGGAGAAGTGATCCAAGAGGAAAGCCATGTCCTCATGGTCCACTACGTCCTCTTGGTCTTCTGGCCAGCTAACATGATTGGAGATTACAGGTAAGGCCACAAATGATTTAAATTTGATTAAAAAAAGAGATGAGACTAACAAAAAAAATCAAGCGTTTGAAAACTACATTTTGACGTTAAGTGAATTATTCTCTTGTTTGTCTTGTTATCCTCTTGATGAACAACCGGTATTAAAATTGATTAAAACACCAGAATTTTAAAAACTTCCCCTGAGGGTCAAAATTAAAATTATGTTGCACACCACTCGTTCATTCTAGGCCAAATATGATCCTGTGTGTGGGAGAGAGGAATGCTGATGTGAAACATTACCAGTGGTCAATATACATGCTGCTAATTGAATAGTCTTTTGAGTTCTAACAATTGCAAGTCTGACTCTGAGGTCTACCATGGATGATGTAACGGAATAGTATAAACATAAATAACAAGTGGACACTAGATGGCGTTCTTTGTTTAACTCTCAGGCTCCTTATTGTTATTGCCTAATATCGTTACTCTTTTTTACAAACAACACTGATAACCTGTCAGGAACCGTGTTACGCGCACACACTACATAATTGTGTACTTTTATCGACTTATCTACGATAAATAAAGTATTCTGTGCACACAATTATTGGTTATACATTTGTTACAGAACATATATTGTATTATACAGTCTCAACATAAATAACATTGTCCTGTTGTCATCTTGTCGTTTGTGGTCTTCAGGGGATGAGCTGGCGAAGCCAAGAGAACCACCTCTTTCTCTGCTTGACTGTTTTCACCTCCGTAGACTCCTGCTCACAAAGATGCATATCAGCCATTTAGTTCTCTGCTGCAGGAGGGGACTTGAACCGCAATTTGTGTGGGGCGATTTTACTCGGCCGTGTTTTCAGCAGTCATAGAGCTAATGAAACCAGGCCGACCAGAGCTGGCAGGTCGCTCTGGTTATCAGCTTGTGATCCAAGATGATTGACCATCTCAACGGAGCAGATGGTGAGGAACTCCTCCCTGCTCGCCTGGTGTTGCCTGCGGAGACGCTCCTCTAGCAGGGTGGGGGGTCTCTCCTCCTCCACCACCACCTCCCTCCTCACAGGGATGTTGAGGCAGTAGGGGGTGTCATCTCCCGCCTTCACTTCCTCTCCAAAACTCCCGGAGGGCTGCAGGTGGTGCAGGGGTCCAGGTGGTGCAGGGCTGCAGGTGGTGCAGGGCTGCAGGTGGTGGAGGGTTGCAGGTGGAGGGGTCCAGGTGGTGCAGGGCTGCAGGTGGTGGAGGGCTGCAGGTGGAGGGGTCCAGCTGGTGCAGGGCTGCAGGTGGAGGGCTCCAGGTGGTGGAGGGGTCCAGGTGGTGGAGGGCTGCAGGTGGAGAGCTGCAGGTGGAGGGCTGCAGGTGGTGGAGGGGTCCAGGTGGTGGAGGGCTCCAGGTGGTGGAGGGGTCCAGGTGGTGCAGGGCTGCAGGTGGTGGAGCACCACCGTGGCCATGAGGGAACAGGCCAGCAGGGCCATCTGGAGGTCCTCCATGAGGCCCTCCCTGGTCAGCCAGACACCAGGCAGGGCCTCCCTCAGCCTCTCCCTCAGGGGCCAGCACAGATCCAGGGCCAGTTGGACCTGTTGAATAACCTCACCCTTCATTTCCCTGTACTAATATAATAATACAGTATGTACTAGTGTATGTATTCCAAAAATACAATGTCTTACAAATCTTCACCTAATACACCTTTTACATACTTTTTGATGTCACATCATTACATCATCACGTTTAAAGTACTTTCACATGATTCGTTGTGGACAGTGCTTTGCAATTGATGCCATTGGTTAGATGAAACACACAAAGGCTCTAATCACGTTGATGGCAGAGAGACTGTATGTCTTTGCACTACTCCTGTTTGGGTGAATTCAATTCTGATCTCGTCCCTCCACTGAACCTGAAGCAGACCTGTTGCCCGGGGGTCCTCAGGCGCTCCACGGTGCATCCAAACACTTTGTTCTGACAGTATTTGGAGGAGTGCTGCACCAGGTGGAGGTGCACCTGCTCCAGCAGCTCCTTCTCATAGCCCTGGAACCTGAGGACGTGAGACCTGACGTAGGCCTGGTCCCGGCCTCGGAACAGGTCTACCACTATGTGTTGAACAGCACTGGATCAGAATCTTGTGCTGTTTCACAGAGGAACAGATGGACCGCTCCAAGTTCAGAGGATATCGGGTTTTTCAATAGACTTTTAGCACTCCAGTGAATGCTAAAAGTCTTTTCTAGTTGTGATGAACCTATGGTGGTCAGAGCAGGCCGGACCCACAGGGGGGCGTCTGGACGGAGCAGCAGCAGGGTCCCGGGGACAGGCTCGGCCCCCCTGCTGCTCCCCAGGTGTCCTCCGAGACACTGTCGGCCTCCCCCTGCTGACCCCTGACCCCCGCCTGCTGACCCCTGACCTCTGCCTGCTGACCCCTGACCCCCGCCTGCTGACCCCTGACCCCCACCTGCTGAGCCCTGACCTCCGCCTGCTGACCCCGGACCTCCGCCTGCTGACCCCTGACCCCCACCTGCTGACCCCTGACCCCGCGCTGGCTGGTCTAACAGGTGGGCCAGGGGGAAGTCTCTCTGCAGGGCGTCACCTCATGATAGAGATGCAGAGCAGCATCTCCCCCCTGGACCCACAGCGCCGCCCTGGTGGTGCTGTGGGTCCCAAAATGCAGAGAACAAATTTCATTCTCATATCTAAAAAATACTGAGAATGACCAATAAAGACCAAAAGGTCCTCTCTTCTAAAAGACAGATATTTCTATGATGATGTAGACTCTAGAGAAAGATTTAACCAAGCTCAATATTACATGAAAGAATGCACACAATTGTGAATTGTGAAAAGTGAACTGTGCACACCTGCATAGTTGGGAACAGTTTACTTTTGGATTTCAGGAACATTTTGCATATGTGTGACACTTTCAGGCTAACCTGTACGGGCAAACCCAAGCAGACAGAGAAAGTAGAATGAAGTAGCCTCCCAGAGCTGGACAGAAACATGTTTAATATTTTGATAAAACAACAGAAATATAAAACATTATGGACAGCCTATATAAGTGATACATGTGACAGTATGTTTGTCTGCTGGACTCAGTGGAAGGAGAAGCTGGAGGTGGGGAGACCTCCACACCACTGGCTGATGAAGCGCAGAACATCCTGGCATTCTGGACTGTGAGTTGTCTGTAGGACACACAGGAACAACGTCACGAGTAGGAAATGGAGTCTAAAAAATACTGTTTTCACATCTAATATGTTTTTTTTCCTCTACCTTGTGCACGTTGCCATTATCAGGGATGTATAAGCTAGTCAAAGTCAGAAAAACTAAAATCTCACAGACAAGTGCATAAATGGTAAATGGACTGTCTTTATAAATCGCCTTTCAAACCTATGGCCACTCAAAGTGCTTTAAAATTAGTTCCTCATGTTCACCCATTCATAAGCCATGGCTTGCTTCACATTCAGCCATTCATATACACATTCCAACAACCTGGCAACGAAGGTTGCCAGACAATGTACCTCACTGCCCCTGATATAGGCAATATCCTACACGCCCCCCGGCCTCCCTGCATGGCTATGACCTGGCAGTGAAAGTCATGCACATATCATTACCTACAGGCAGGGGTGGATCTTAAGGTGGAACTGAACCTCTGCTTGAATGCTTGAATTTGAACGCTACATTTTGGTCTGAGAGTTCTAGGAAGGACCAGACACGGCTTATTCCCATGGTCATGACTCACAATGGGTGTCCCTTAGGGCCAATTTACACCAGAGCCGTTTTAGAAGCGTTTTTTAGTCGGCCATCAGACGGCCGACTGCCGCTGGAGATAGAATTCCATTCAAACCAGTGCACTGATTTACACCGGCAGCGTTTTACGCCCGTCTCACGGCCGACCAAAGCTTAACTTTAAGCTTCACTTCTATTTTTAAGCGTTTCTGAAGCGTCTCGTTTGACGTGTACGTCTATTATCTTATTAAATATAGCCAAACAAACGGCGGCGGTGTGAATTGAACGCCAACGTTACGCTCACGTTACGCTTTCGCCTGCGGTGTAAATTCCCAGTTAGTCATCATGTCATGAACAGAACATGACCTGAGTCTTAAGGAGAGTGGAACATTCACAAACTGGTATCCTATTTGCCCTCCTCATAACTGAACATAATACACATAATACATAATACTTTGGTAGGATGTCGACTGCATTTCCTTGGCATGTGACTCTGTGGCCTGACAATAAGGACCTGGCCCTACGTAGTGACAGTATGGAATCTCACCTGGTGTCAGAGGTAGATCTTTAAAATGGATGTGGTGCATCTTTAGCATCATGCTTTTAAGGTAGACTGATTGTCAGCCAGATCATCATTTTTTGCATGTATTTCATTGTGGAGACGTGGATGTTAATCCACTTTGTGATGTTTTTACAGTACTACAAATCAAATAATTGTAGTAACTAAATTTCGCATCAAAACAGGGGCTAACGGGTGAGGACCGTTCCCCTGTCTGCCTCACCTTGGTGGCCATCAGGAACTTGTTCCAGTCGTCCTTGTTGGAGGCCTTCCCTGGAGCTTTGAAGTCCATCTTGTTCCTCAGCACGGGGTATCCTGCAGCAGGCCAGGAGGCAGGTTAGACCATGCTGCCATGTCTGCACTACCAGTCATCATACAGTGTGTGGGTGGCTGGGCGGGGTACCGGTGATCACGCAGGGCAGGGAACGGATGCCTGTGTTGGAGGCCAGCAGTGAGGCCTCGTAGGTGTCCCTCTCGTCCCGGGGTAGAACCTGCTCCACCCGCTGGTCCATGGAGACGGCCAGGACCCAGTCCCTGATCTCCTCCCGCTGGGACTCCTGCACACACACACACACACAGGTCTAGATGTTGAGGCAGTGCTAGTTTTAGTGCCAAGTTCTCTAGCTTCATGAGACTAGCCTGATATTAATGTGACTTTAACATCATTATTCAGAATATATTGGACTACATCTTAACACCGTTACTCAGTCTATGTCACATCACAACATTTTTTAACATCATTATTCAGAACGCAAATCATAAATAAATCAAACAAATACATACAGTATCTCTACGTACAGTATGATAGGCTCGCTGAACAGATTATTAGAGCTTGAACCTCATTCAGAGTATTAGAGCTTGAACCTCGCTGAACAGATTATTAGAGCTTGAACCTAGCTGAACAGATTATTAGAGCTTGAACCTCGCTGAACAGATTATTAGAGCTGATGGAATAAATGTGAAGCCCCTCACGCTGACATGCAGCTTGGAAGGCACAGGAACCTCGAAGGGAATGTCCGTCTCCTGGAAGTCTGAGTGGTCCAGCGTGTCCAGGTTACCCTCAACAATACCCTGGAGCCACACACACACACGCTTAGCATTGCAGGGAAACAGCGGCCATGATCGCAGGTCAAGCAATTCATTCATCATTCAATGACACTGAATCCCCGGACCAGCACCAATGTCAACCAATCAGAAACATTTGTGGCTGTGATTTGCTCACGTCAGACAGATCCAGGAAGTGGTTGAGGAAGATGAAGGCCATGTTCTCCCAGCCTATGTCCTGTCAGAAGAAAACAAATATACAAAACAAACATGTGAGAAAAAGACAGCACAGCACGTTATATTCCAGATGTGTTTGGTGTTTGAAGATGTTATAGCGAGTTGCAGTTGCCTCTCACAGCTGTCCAAGGAAATATCTTTAATAAAACATTGACAATAGTTTTTTCAGCCTTGCATCACATCTTTATATAATGTATAGGACACATTATACTTGAGTTAACATCACTTTGAATCTTTGAGGCAGAATATTGAATTACCATTATTTCTCCCTATTCCCACAGTTAGTGTACTTTCATATTGAAAGCATGAAATCAGTCCTGCAACATGGAGGCAGCAAGTAGGGATTCCAAACAGTTTACAATATTCTATGACTCCCCAAGACAAACAGTCTATAATCTAGTAGAATAAAGGTTCATTGCAGTAACTTAATGACCACTAACTCTGTTGTTATTCCTATAGCCACTCTCCGCTTGCTTATTCAACTCTTGTTCTCAGTCTCACCTGTACATCCCTTTGGATGAAAGGGACTGACTGACTGTAAAGACTGTTCTGTACATCTTATCAAAGCAGGCCAAGGAGGGACAGTGCTGGGGCTCACCCTGCAGGCCAGGCCGGCCTCGTAGAAGGCCTTGTCAGCAGCCACCAGCTCAGTGTGGCGCAGCAGAGAGATGGACAGCTTGGCGGAGATGCTCACCTGAACACAAATGACACAAACAAATACTGAAATGATACCTCAATACTTTTCTATTGACTGGATGTAAACTGGCTTCAGTGCCATGAGATATCTCTCACACTCACTGTGAGTATGAGTTGTGAATGAGTATCAGACATGATCAGGTCAGATGGTGGGGATCACGGACAAGATGGGAACACGCCAACCGGAACCTCAGGACCTCTTGGACCATTTTCTAGCTCAGCCTGTCCCCATCAACTTCCTGATTTAGTCCGTCTACCCAGTTTTCTGCTTATTGACACACTAGCTTGTATCTGAGAACACAAGAACAGCTGAGCTCTGGGTGAAGACCACGACTAGGTGTGAAGGGGACACCCCTCTGCAGCGCTCGCCACCAGAGTGAAGACCATCCCACTGGTCAGAGCCCTAGTCAGGAAACTCACATTCCTGGATGCCATGGATGAAATGACCACAAATTGTTGAACTTTGTTTCTGTCCACTTCGAGGCACATTTGCACAAGCACAGCAGATGCCTTGAAGCTGTTGGTTGTTTTGTCATTTGTAAGAAAGCGACATTTTGTAAGTCTTTAATCTCACAGTACTCACCATTTAAAGGGTTCTGTTTAAACATGTTCTTACGGGGGGCATGCACCCGGACCCCCTACTGTTGCTCGGTTACCAACTCAGAGCACCACCAACACAAAGAAGTCTATGGGATCACTGTCATGTGTTATGTGCTTTAGGTTCACAACATTTATAATAACATACACAGGTTGGTCGTTATTGGTTGTGTGAGTGTGCGTGTGTGCGTGTGTGCGTGTGCGTGTGTGTGTGTGTGTGCGTGTGCGTGTGTGCGTGTGTGTGTGCGCGTGTGTGTGCGTGTGCGTGTGTGTGCGTGTGTACGTGTGTGCGTGTGCGTGTGTGTGTGCGCGTGTGTGTGCGTGTGTGCGTGTGTGTGTGTGTGTGTGCGTGTATGTGTGTGTATGTGTGTGTGCGTTTGCGTGTGCGTGTGCGTGTGCGTGTGTGCGTGCGTGTGCGTGTGCGTGTGTGTGTGTGTGTGCGTGTGCGTGTGTGCGTGTGTGCGTGTGCGTGTGCGTACCAGCTGGTCCACTCCTTTAGCAGCACAGCGCGTGGCGCAGTAGTGGGCGATCAGCAGCATCTGCTCAAACTCCTCGTGGCTGGGGCTGTTGGCCTCTGAGGACTTGGAGATGTTCTCACACTGAAGGCAGATACAGACCATAATAAACATACAGACACAAGTGGCACATAACCATGGAGGCTGGTATTGTCTTTCTTACATTATCACGCTAACATTTAAATCAGAAAAGTCCAATCCTACGTCCACCTATGCAGTAGACACCACCAGTAATAATCAAGCACACATGAGCTCATCAATAGGTGTACTAACAGTGGTGGCTTGGTGGATCACATACAGTAAAACTCTATTTAATTCAATAACATTAAAGTTGTAGGAATGTAATTCATGTATGTTGTAAAAAGTAATTTCTCAGCCAAACCATTGCCAATTTTGTCGTAGTGTTTGTGTACAGCTGGCCATCAACACTCAATGACATTTATCCTGATGTTGCTCCTCCACTGAACACAGCTGTTCCCCTCACCAGAAGCAGCAGAAAGTTGCGCAGGTCGGCCCACATGCGGTACCCCTCTGGCACATCCGTCCCGCTCAGGTTCAGCAGGTCAAGGAACATGCGCTTGTAGATGTTGAAGTTCTGGAGGTCCAAAAGGCAGGGAGGATCATTCCAACACGGTTCACCAGCAAGACATTGTCTCACTCTTCATCCCTAAGTCTATCTCTGAGTTTACTTCTGGAAATAACCCACAGTAAAGTATATCTCTACAATTGGAGTATCTAATGTTTGTAGGGGTGTGTCACATGATGACTGCTTTCTCATGGGTTTAAATGACTTAAAACGTCTTTGCAATTGAGGGGGAGGGGTTTTTGCCTGGACACAGGCCATTTCAGGATGAAAAGCTTATGATGCAGTCTGCAGAATTCAGTGGCATCCAGCAGAACAGACTTGGCAGAAAATGAATATAACATTCATAAGTATGTTTTAAATACTGCATACCCCCATAGAAATAACAATCCTGGTGTCTTTGTTCTTACAGACGGAACACCTTGAAGACGCTGGTGTCTTTGTTCTTACAGACGGAACACCTTGAAGACGCAGCATACCTGGGGGTTTGGAGGGGCTCCATGCTGGACGTACAGCTGTAATGCAGTCAGGGCATCGCCCTCCTTGATCAGGTGAGTGGCATACAGGGCTACGTACTTATGGAGGATCTTAAAGTTCTACACACACACACACACACACACACACAAAAGTAAGTATTACATTGCAATTATTACATACAGATTTCTCTTCCTTGCATATGTGATTCACTTAAATTGCAGATGAAAATGTGCTTACCATTGACACCGGTAACACATTATTTTCATCCTTTGCATTAGTGTATTCTATTCTATAATATTCTGATATTCTCTGATAGACAAACAATTTGCTTCTCAATCAAAACATTTGACAGATTTTGGTCCCAGAACTCAAACAGATTTCTGAAGGAGTGCTGGTGCTCAGGAAAAGCAGAACACAGTGTGGACAACGATCGAGTGGAAGAAGGAAATCACCTCGCAGCATGAAAACGGGATACGCATGTCTGATATTGTGTTGCTTTATAGAATAAAGAAGTGATAAAGATGTTATTGTTATTACTGTTTATCCAGGTTAAATGTAAGATTTTATACATGGAATATGATGTGTGGCAGTCTAAATAAGCAATTATCTAGGACTCTGGAACAGATGAATCCATTTTCCATTCATTCTTATGGGAAATATACTTAAGTTTTCAAAATATTCACAACTCCAACAGCCCTTTGGAAGGAATTCAATTTGAGTAGTGAGGTTTCAGTGTTTTAAATATTCTCAATGCCAAAAAACATTGTGAAACATGAACCTGGATGTTTCTGCACATATCAGGCTGGTGCTTCTCATGAGTTCCCTTTATGTCTAAACAGGCTGAGACGGCTGAGAGCACGTTGTGCTTTGCGTGTGAAGAGTTTCTGAAGTCAGACACTGCTGTCATGTAGAGGAGCCATCATGAACTCACCTGTTTGGAGGCCGTTTCCACACACTTCTCCCACTGGCCTCTCTCCACATACATGTCCAGTGCTGCCATCACGTCCACACCCACCATCTACACACGCACGCACGCGCACACGCACACGCACACGCACACGCACACGCACACGCACACACACACACACACACACACACACACGTTTAGAATTACACATAGAATGTACTGTATCTATTAACCAATATTTATATTTACATCTTCATTGGTTATTTTTTGCGAAGCTGTTCCTTGGCTTTTTACCCATCTATACATAAAAAGACAAAAAGTCTTAGACTTGGTCTAAGACACTCTTTGGTACCAGGACTTAGGCCCAATCTCAATTCTCTATCTTACCCCTTCCCCTTGGCCCTTCCCCTTCCCCTTGGCCCTTCCCCTTCCCCTTGGCCCTTGAAACAGAGGGGTAAGGGCTACATGCCCCTATGA
>JAOPUI010000085.1:11938334-11950794 GCA_027123135.1 Urophycis floridana | reverse complement strand
ACACCTGTCATAATACCAGCTACAAGGTACTGGGACCTAACCTAGAGATGGAGGGCAAGGACAAAGGAGAATGCATCTTGGTGACACTTTACCAGAGGAACTAACTCAACATCAACTGCGATGAGCAAATTCACATCAAATGTATACAATTTCTATTTAATTGTATATTTACTTTAAACGTCAAATCAGAAGTTATGCCTTAATGTTCATTTTTATATTTTCTTTTTCAACACTATGATAACCAATAAGATAAGTGATGCTGGTTCAAACATACAGGTTATTACCATCAGTAATGATTGTGAACACAAGCTGCAGATTGTAGTTGACTTATAATATTTATAGTGTTGTAACTATGGGTGCAAACAACTCAACTTACACTCAACTTGCTCTTTATTTTTATTGCACAAGAAACAGTGATTTCTGGCACCGAAATGTCGTTGCTATGGCTTCCGGCAGACACGGAGATAAGCAGTGTATAAATAGATCTATAAAAATACAGAAATAAAAATATAAACTATGATCAGTGTAATATAATAATAATGTGCAAAGGAACTGGATACAAAAGACAGATAATACTAAAAAAGTGTCAGTGTAGGCATGAAAAAACAGTGTTGTGAACATTATAGCAACAGGTAGGAGATTGTTGCACACATCAATAGGAAAGTATTGCACTGAAATTATTGCACTGAAATTGGTATTCAAACAAGTACATGTAAACATGCACTCATGCAAACCAAAAATATTCTACCTGAAAATCAATGTGTATCAAATCCTTCTTGCATAGAATGTATGCAAGAAGGAAATGTGCTTTTTGTGTTTTGGTAAGCAAATCGTCCAAAATTTAACCTTGATGTCAAATTGTGGAGAATAAAACACTAAAAGTTCACCAACTTTTAGTGGCTGGCCCAGTAAGTGGAATTCCTCCACAATCGACAAGATTTACAATAATGATCCCCTGCTAGGAACCTCCAGATATCAAAACTGAAATTGGAATTTTAGCAGCACAGCTCTACTTTGTTGTTTTATTTAAATAATCACACATACAATCTAACTCTCTCACAGATTATCACTCTCTCACAGGTTATCAACAGCCTGTGGAACCCGCTTCCCCACTTTTAGACTTAGAAATAATGGAACCCTTTGAGCTGCACTGATCTGTGGTTTTTGTGTGTGTAGAACAAGAGTGAGCTGCTACCTACAGTGCAGGCGTTGGAGAGTATGGGCTACGGTCTGTATGCCAGCCTGGGCACTGCAGACTTCTACACTGAACATGGAGTTAAGGTAACACCCCACAGATACACTGTATATCTGCTGATGATAGAACTCTAAACCCTGGTCTTTAACATTTCTCATGTAATGAATAAAAAGGGAACACCAAGGAGCACCACCATAGTTTTATACAAAACCCTGTAAGCTCAAGGAGCTGTAGTATAACCAGGATGTGTCCCCCAGGTGAGGGCGGTGGACTGGCCCTTTGAGGAGGAGGTCAGTGAATGCCCCAACAAGGAGAAGCAGCGCAGCATCATGGACTACCTGGAGGAGAACCACTTTGACCTGGTCATCAACCTCTCCATGAGGAACAGCGGGGGGCGGCGGCTCTCCTCCTTCGTCACCAAGGGTTACCGGACACGCCGCATGGCCATCGACTACTCTGTACCCCTCATCATCGACATCAAGTGCACCAAGCTCTTTGTGCAGGTAAACTCGTGTACAGGCTCTGTCAGCCATCATACTTGTTCCACCTGCAGTGCTGCAGTAACCTCATGTACCAGTATGCAAACCACAGGGTGAAAAACCCTGACCTAGGCATCCTAGCAACCCCCCAGTACACCTAGACACCATCTGAAACACCATGGAAACCTCCATAGAACACCCTAGCAAAACATCTTATCAGCTACCTTGAGACCACCTAGAACACTATCAACCACGTACAACACCCTAGCAACCACTGCAAACACTAGGAGCCGTCTGAAACACCCAAGAAGCAACCCCCATAATCCTGCAGGACTATGTCTTTTAACTGTACTTCTCCTTTACATTAGGTACGGAAAAAAATATTTCAAGCAAATTTCTTGAAAATGTCACTTGTTCTATTTGATATGACTTTGTTGTATAGACTTGTGTTACAGGGGTAGTCCACCCATTTTACTCATGTGGGCTCTTTTGGGGTAGTGGGAGAAGTTGCATAACATTAAAACATCTAAACATCTGCACGGCGGTGTCTGTGTAGGCTCTTCACCAGATCGGCCGAAGCCCTCCGGTGAAGACCCACATCGACAGCATGACGTCTCAGAAGCTTGTGCGTCTACCAGGTGAGTCAACGAGCCAGAGGAGGTTCATGGTTATTTATATAGCGCCAATTCCTAACCGAAGTTGACTAGTAGATTCCCTCCATGAGCAAGCACTTTGTGCCACGGTGGCAAGGAAAAACTAGAATAGAATAGAATCTTTATTGTCATTGTACAACAGTATAAAAAATACGGTGGCACAATGAAATTGAGGCACAGCTCTCCCTTCAGTGCAAAAAGATAAATATGAAATAAATAACTAAAACAAGGCACATATCAACATACCAACAAAGTATATACAAATACTATATACAAATTAGAAATTAGGACTGTGATGAAACAGTGGGAAATCAAGCGTAAACTGCCTTTTAACAGACAGAAACCTGGGACAGGTTCAGGGTGGGCGGCCTTCTGCAGGCAGGCAGGACATCAATAGTGCTAGTAAATAATGATATCACGATTAAAAAATAACAGCAGTCACATGACAACAGAGGTACCAGCATGGGCGAGAGAGCACAAGACTCCGGGGACTAAGTGTGAGTTTGTGACAGAGTAGTGGTTTAGTGTTAACCTGAACAGCCTTAAGTATAAGCCTTATTGAAGAGGAAGGCTTAAAGTTTACTCTTAAATGTAGACAGGGTGTGCAGGAACTATTTAAGTCAGTCTTCTTGGTGTTATGTTTCTTGATATGTTGAACTTCAATTCAAAAAGTATTCTATTCCAATAAGATGATTTCAATAAAAGGCTTTTATAAATGTGTGCTTTTTCATTGTTATTTATTTTTCAA
Source organism: Urophycis floridana (assembly GCA_027123135.1). Taxonomy (NCBI): domain Eukaryota; kingdom Metazoa; phylum Chordata; class Actinopteri; order Gadiformes; family Phycidae; genus Urophycis; species Urophycis floridana. The sequence continues at coordinate 11,947,719 of JAOPUI010000085.1, read as the reverse complement.
GTTGTTCGGTACCTTCTGCTAACATAAGCCCACATCCCCCCCAGTATCAGCTTTTACACAGCACTCAGTTCCCCTCGCCAGGGCACACACAGCAGGGTAGACATTCACCCTCTCATCACACAGCAGGGTAGACATTCACCCTCTCATCACACAGCAGGGTAGACATTCACCCTCACATCACACAGCAGGGTAGACTTTCACCCTCTCATCACACAGCAGGGTAGACATTCACCCTCTCATCACACAGCAGGGTAGACATTCACCCTCTCGTCACACAGCAGGGTAGACATGCACCCTCTCGTCACACAGCAGGGTAGACATGCACCCTCTCGTCACACAGCAGGGTAGACATGCACCCTCTCATCACACAGCAGGGTAGACATTCACCCTCTCATCACACAGCAGGGTAGACATTCACCCTCTCATCACACACACAGGTCTGATAGATGTGCACGTGCACCTCCGAGAGCCTGGGGCCTGCTACAAGGAGGACTTTGCGTCGGGCACGGCTGCAGCGCTGGCCGGGGGGGTCACCATGGTGTGTGCCATGCCCAACACCGCCCCTGCTGTCACCGACCACGCCACACTGGCTCTGGTGCAGAAGGTAACCAAGCAGTATCCATGCTATAAGGCCCAGTTAAATACAGTGCTACTTAAAGGAAGATTAGCAAAAGTCCTTAGGTTGGGAGAATATCTCAATTGCCATAATTATGGACGATATCGTGAAAGTTAGATTTTCTTTGACATTTCTACTGCTGGAGCCGATTACATTTATATTGAGGGCATTTAGCAGACGCTTTTATCCCAAGCGACTTACAAAAAGTACATTTGTCATAAGAAGGTGAAACATTTCATTGCTGCTAATACAGCAAGAAACTCACCAGAACAAGTTTCAAGGACTTGAAGTGCTAGTATGATGTCTATATTTCTATCATCTGTATACTAGATGTAAGGAGGAAAGTGATGGTGTTTAGTACAGTTGATGTTGGCTTGTTGTCTCGGCCCAACACTCTCGCCGTCTCTCCAGCTGGCGAAGGCGGGCTGTCGCTGTGACTACGCCTTGTACCTGGGAGCTGCCTCTGACAACGCCGCCATCTTGCCCTCCATCGCCAGCCAGGCAGTGGCCCTCAAAATGTACCTCAACGACACCTACTCCACCCTCAAGATGGACAACGTGGCCCTCTGGATGGAGGTACCTGGAAGTAGAAGTGCATTCATTTAAAATGGCTACTGTTGAGGAGAGTTAGACCGTCAAACTTCACTATCTAGAGGATGTTGCAACAGTCGTCCCACGGTTTACTTGGTGAACGATGTGGAAAGATCAACACATTTTGACTTCAGCGGATACTTTTACATCTTAGCAGCTACTTCTCCTACGTCTAGGCTCAGAAAAATTAAAGCATCCAATCTTATAGTGCTACACAGCCGAGTAAAAATAAATACAACTGGAAAGAGTAGCATAACTGTAGGAATGCAGGTACTTCATTAAGTTGTATTATTTGTGATTAGTGGCAGTGCAAGCAGCTGCAGTTGAGCAGCTAATGGAGAGCAGGATCCCCAGACTAAAGTCCTGCATGCTGTGTCTGTGTGTGCAGCACTTTGAGAAGTGGCCCAAGCACATGCCCATCGTGGCCCACGCGGAGAAGCAGACGGTGGCTGCAGTCCTCATGGTGGCCCAGCTCTACCAGCGGCCCGTTCACATCTGCCACATCGCCAAGAAGGAGGAGGTGAGCTGCCCGGAACAGGATCCTCCGATCCGTTTAGACACGCATGTTGGACACTCGCCTTGTAGCGCTGCAGCGTTCATCAGTACATGAGTTCATCTTCACGTGTGTGTGGTCAGAATGATGCCGACCATGTTTGCCAGTGAATTATATCATTACGAGTTTGGAGTCCACTGTTGGGTTAATGCTTGGTGGGTGAAACTCTTGACTATTGTTTATTGGGATTTGGCATTCTGTAACTTTTCCTCTTTGAGTTCCAATCCAAGTTCTACCCAAGTTCCAAGTTGTCAATCCACCTCGGGAGGTGGATTGACAACTTTTCACTATTCACCGTCCCATCTGTGTAGGAGTGCCAGACAATCACTTATGTATACGGGACAGACAGAGCTGTGTGTGTACACAGTCTCTGTACTCAAATTTAATTCGTTCCAAAAGGCTGTTCGAGTGAATTGTTCGGAAACTGAAACTATTCTTCCAATAAGAATGAACATACAATTAATTTATCTGTTCCCGAGTCCCAGCTGGGCGTCAGATATGTTGCTCATATTGTCCCCCGCAGGCCAGAGAGTCGCCCAGATGTTGAGAGGACGCTGGCGTGTATGTCGCCGCTTCTCATCTCCGATCAAACTGATATTTCTTGTGGTTCTTACGCTCTGCAACCATACTACAACCAGTCGACATCAGTGTGTGGATGTTTATTGCTGTTTTGCTCGGTGACGCTGCGTTGTCATGGCTGTTTAATGCTGCCGCGGCAAACTATAGGCTACTACACCTTCAACCCATCAGACGTCTGCTACTGAAGTACTGTGAGTAACCTACCGTGGGTCCTCCGATAGCACCATCTCCTCATCTCCTGCAAACTGCTATCCAAAAACGTTCCTCCGCTGCGCTGTGCACATTCATGTGGATACCAGTAGCTGCTCCCTTGCTACTGATTTGCTCTCACTGCTGGACTGCTTTAATTTCACACAACATGTACAAGGCCCCACACATGACAAAGGGCACACACTGGACCTGGTGTGCTGTGCTGGCGTAACCCCCTCCCACCTGCAGTGCACTGACCTGGCTGTCTCTGACCACCTTGCCATTCTATTCTTGGTCCCTGTGCCTCTCCCTAAGAAGTGCAAGAAACGGCCCATTACATTCAGGAACATCAAACGGGTGTGTACTTCAACGCTATCTGACACCATAGCGACCCACCTCGCCACCTCCCACCTCCAAGAAACAGTCGATGGCATGGTGGAACACTACAATCGTGCCCTCTCTCTCAGCCTGGACTTTGTAGCACCTCTCACCACGCGTTATGTGTCCTTCTCTCGCCCCGCCCCCTGGTTCACCCCTGAGCTCCGCAGGATGAAAACCACAGGACGTAGGCTCGAGAGACGATATAGAAGATCCGGCCTCACTGTCCATCGTGAAGCGTTCAAAGAACATGTAACAAGTTACAAAGATGCCCTTGCTCAGGCGAAAACAAAGTACTACTCCATGCTCATCAATAACCAACAAAAACACCCCAAATTGCTCTTCTCCACCATCAACCGTCTTCTCAACCCTCCTGATGCAGCTAAACCCTCAGATGCTGCTGACCTCTGCTCAAGGTTCCTGGATTTCTTCCAACAAAAAGTGGACAACATCCACCAGCAGCTCCAGTCTCCTGGGCCCTCCCTGTGCCCCTCACTGCCCCAACAAGATCCCCATCACACTGCTGCCCGCTCTCACCAGTGCTGCCTATCCACCTTCTCTCCACTAGATGCTGACCAAGTTAAAAAACTGGTCACCTCAGCCAAGTCTTCAACCAGCAAGCTGGACCCAATGCCCACCACCCTGGTAAAGGCCTGTCTTCCCATCCTCTGCCATCCAGTGGTAAACATCATAAATGCATCTCTGGCCTCTGGTGTGGTACCATCCAGCTTCAAAATGGCAGCAGTCATTCCAACTCTTAAAAAGCCAGGTTCAGACCCGGACGAGCCCAACAACTACCGTCCAATCTCCAACCTCCCTTTCCTCAGCAAAATCTTGGAAAGAGCAGTGGCTGCCCAGCTACAACACCACATGGCCCACCATGAGCTCTTCGAACCCCTCCAATCCGGTTTCAGAACCCACCATAGCACTGAGACCGCCCTTATCAAAATCACTAATGACCTTCTGCTTGCTGCCGACAATGGCCTCATCTCCATCCTTATCCTCCTTGACCTTTCTGCAGCTTTTGATACAGTCTCTCACACCATCCTCCTCCACCGCCTCTCCGACCCCATCGGCCTCAGTGGCTCAGCACTGTCCTGGTTCCGGTCCTACCTCACAGACCGGAAACAATTCATCACCCTGAATGGCTCCAACTCCCATCCAGCATCTGTCAACTATGGTGTGCCCCAGGGCTCAGTACTTGGTCCACTGTTATTCACCATCTACATGCTACCTTTAGGCCATATCATCCGTAAACATGGCCTCAACTTCCACTGCTATGCCGATGATACTCAACTTTACCTCAGCACAAACCCCTCCTCCCACCTCCCACCCTCACAACTTGTCAACTGCCTACAGGAACTCAAATCATGGATGACCACAAACCTACTCAAACTTAACAGCAGTAAGACAGAGCTCATGGTGGTGGCCCCTGCACCACTGCTCAAAAAAGTTGGGGACCTGGCCCTGGTTGTGGATGGCTGCTGCATTTCCCCCTCTCCTGAGGTGCGCAACCTGGGCGTCGTCCTGGACTCCACTCTCTCCTTCCGGTCTCACATCAACAACACCACCAAGTCTGCCTTCTATCACCTCAGAAACATCTCACGACTCCGGCCCTTACTCACGCACTCAGTCACAGAAACACTCATCCACGCCTTCATCACCTCCCGCCTGGATTACTGCAACGGTGTCCTGCCTGGACTGCCCTCCAAGGAACTTAGCAGGCTCCAGCGTGTCCAGAACTCAGCTGCCAGGGTTCTAACCAACACCAAGCCCTGGCAGAATATCACTCCCATCCTCCAACAGCTCCACTGGTTGCCAGTCAAGTCACGCATCACCTACAAGATCCTCTTGCTCACCTACAAAGCTCTCCATGGACTCTCACCACAATACCTCAAGGATCTCCTCCTCCCCTACACTCAGTCACGCTCCCTGCGGTCCGCTGACAAGGACCTGCTGACAATACCCCGCACAAGGTTGCGAACATTTGGGGACAGGGCTTTCTCTGCCTATGCTCCAACAAACTGGAACAGTCTCCCACTCCACATCCGCTCTGCTTCATCCCTACCCATGTTCAAAAAGCACCTCAAAACATTTCTCTGCACTAAGTCCTTTGATCCCTAACCCCCCTGCCCCCCCCTTTTTGCCCCCCCTCCCACACTTTTTGTAAAGCGACCTTGTGTACTTTAAAGGCGCTATATAAGTCCAAGTTATTATTATTATTATTATTATTATTGCTCCAACCTCTGTTGTGATGAAGTGTATGGAGAAGCTCATGGTGCGCAAACTACGGCTTGATGTAGGCCCACAGCTAGATCCCTTCCAGTATACATACACACACCAGAGAGGACCTGATGATGCCATCAACAGTATAGTGCACCTAGTGACTAAACACCTTGAGAACCCCAGGGCCTATGCTAGACTGTTGTTTGTAGATGTTAGTTCTTCTTTCACACCCTACAGCCTCATGTTCCCCTGAAAACATTGCAGCTGGATGTCAACCCTCTCACTACTAAGTGGTACCACTCATTCCTCAGCAACTGCACCCAGCAGGTCAGGGTGAACAGGACATTATCTGAACCCTTGACCATCAGCACCGGCGCCCCTCAGGGGTGCGTCAGTTCACCAGTCCTGTTCACTCTGTACACTAATGAATGCACATGCAGCACTGCTAACGGCTACATGATAAAGTTTTCTGATGACAGGGCCATCCTGGGTCTCATGTCTGACACATCAGATACAGCTGTATACAAATATGAGATTCAGAACTTTGTCCAGTGCTGCAACAAACCTGTCCTCATCCTTAATGTCAAGAAAACAGAGGAGATGGTATTGGACCCCAAATCCATTGGAGACCACTCAGCAGTGGTTATCCATGACCAGAACATAGCCCAGGTTGATTCTTACAGATACCTGGACCTACACATTGACAACAGACTGACATGGAGTGTTCAGGTAGAAAATGTCTGCACTAGGGTCCAACAGCGTCTATATTTCCTTTGTAGCCTGAGGGTCTTTGGTGTCAACCAGAAAGTGTTGCTCCTCTTCTACCATGCCGTAGTTGAGAGCATCCTGTGATATGGCATCTCAGCCTGGTTTGGCAACCTCAGTTTACAGCTGAAAGCCCAGATTACCTGGCTAACACAAGGATCTAGGAAAATCATTGGAGTCGGGCAGCATCCAACACTCCTTTGACAAAACTATCATCAGACAGGCCCAGAAGATTATTTCAGACCCCACCCATGTCCTCCACCCTGAGCCCCAGCTTCTTCCCTCAGGTAGGCGCTTCAGAGTCCCCCAGTGCAGGCTCAACCCCTTGCAGGCTCAAATTTCCCTCACAGGATCAAATGACTAATTCTTCTTCTTCTTAAGAATTCTTTTGTCCCCCTGTCCGTCAAAGCCTTAAATGGCTAGCCAGAGCCTAACCCCCTGTAACGTTGCTTTATCGTTATCCCAGGGATTGTGTACAAACTGGCGGGGGGGAACAGTACCCAAATACCTCTGGAAGAGAACAAGACTATTCCAGATGAGCGACAGTCCTGAAGAACAAGACTATTCCAAATGAGTAACAGTCTTGAAGCACAACAAACACTCATTGAAATGTAGCTCATGTTTCTACTGCACAACAGTGAAATGTGATTTCTCACGAGCAGCAAAAGTAGAAAGAAAACAGTAAACATTGTTCATTGTCCTAACATATAAGACAGATAAGACATTACTAAGAAGAAGAAGAAGAATTATTACTATTATTTCAATGTGTAATCACACATCTTTCCCCTTGTGGGCTTAAAAACACAAAGGCAAACACAGAACAAGCAAATGAATCTGGAGATTGAGGAAATTGTAAATGCCCTCCATCAGAAACTACCAGCAACAATTTATCTTATCTTGGTTCTCCAGACAAGAAAAAATAATACTCCATGTAGATGTATATGGATAAATTATATTGGACGCTGTACACTCTATATTAAATAAGAAACCAGTCCCAGGGGACAGTGGATCCATATGGAGAAGCCTGCCAGGCTCTTGTGGATAAGGATGAATGGAACCATGGTGGCTTGTTCTCACGACGACAGTTAGAGACAGTGTTAGTGTCAAGTTAATGAATAACTTACAATAACCAGCCTCTACTGACAATGCTGCTTAATTAAAAAGTATGTATCTTGCAGAGCTACAGTGTGAGTGATAAACACACACACACACACACACACACACACACACACACACACACACACACACACACTTGAAGCACAACAACCAGGGCACCCATTGAAACGTTTCTACAGCTCATGTTTCTACAGCACACCGAGTGAAATGTGAATGGAATTTTATGAAATACCTGACACATGTGGACAAGGTGAGTTCAAGGGTGAAAGCTCAGCAGAGGACATGGACACATGATGGCCATGAAGACACTCATCCATTCAGGTGTAGCTCCTTTCTCTCATTCACCTCATCACCCTCCACCCATACTGAGAACTGTCTCATTTCCTCTGAGTGACAGGCCCCTTGAAGTCATTAATGCATGGAGTCAGTGGTCTTTAGTTCTTTAGTTAGTTCTAGTTTGGTATTTAATTCTTCAGTTAGATCTAGTTAGGTCTTTAATTCTTTAGTTAGTTTAGCCCCCTCATAGCTGTCACCTTGATGTATTTCAACAAGTGTGCAAAACAATATTCACTGTCTTACTGTAATTCCCCATTGTGTATCTAGAAGGGGAGTCCGCTGTTTCAACATTTGTGACCCAGTCTGGCAAAATGAGTCACAGTGACCCAAAGCTCAAAATTGACATTTTGGCATCAATGGGAAGATGAGAAAATGAGCTTTAAAATGATGAAGTCCTATCTTGAATGTTTGTCTAGACACATCCATTTGACGTATGGTCACCCACCACCTTTTTCCAATATATATATATATTGATACCCATTATTTCACAGCTATATCTCACTAAAGGCATTTGGATACTTAGATAATGCTATTAAACCAGACTGAAGGTTAAATGCTTTCAAAATATTTATTTAAATTAAATTGGATACCTCAATCGAGTTCAAAGCTTAAGCTAGTGGATAACTTTGGATGGCAGAGATCATAACGTTTCAGGGGATTCTCGGGAAATCCTTGGAGCCGTAAAGATAAGTTTATCTCTCTCAACTTAAATAGCCATGGAAGTACATTTACATAATTATCTGGAGTATGAAACTTTGTAAGATGATTTTTTTAATACCTTTTCTTTCATACAAGTTTAAAAAAAAAATCTATTTTAAACGGCCATATCTCAAATTAGAATGTTGCGACTTCTTGACTCATTTCGCCAGACTGGGTCAGATTGTTGTCCGTTAGTGGCTTCCACTGGTCTAGCAGCCTAGTTCCTGATCATGTGAGGGGAATACACTTTCAATTACTTTCCAAAGATTTCCAATTTGTTCCGAATAGTCGCTTATTCACGAGTGCCAGTTACAACACAACTAGATCATTTGGCACAATGAATTCATATAATCAACTGCTTCTAGCTGGTAGTCTACACCAGAGGAAATGTGTTCACTGACGCTCACAGCTCTGTAGCTTAACAAACACAGCTCAAAAATAAGCAAGAAATTATCTGTTTGATAATCTCCATTGAAGTTATTCATGGTGTATTCCCTTACCATGAGTAGAAGCTAGGCTACTGTAACTCTGCAAGTCAATGGAAGCAGCCAACGGAAAGCAAATGCTAACTCCGCAATCTCCCCGCACATTGATAAAGACAATCGCCAATTTACAGATTTCTAGGCGTATCTCTTTCACCAACGTGGTTGGCTCAACATTGACGTGTGGTGTCTACAAAATTAGCCATGATGAGTTTGTCCGGGTTAAGATCAGCAACATAACCAAACCCTAACCTAACCCTAACCTCCATGTTCAGAGTGAAAAGAGAAGATGCAGCACTCCTGCTAACCTAACCCAATTTCAACATTTGGTAGCCCCAGCTCTCAGCTTTGAAGGAGTGTGTTGGCTTTCCTCACAATTCCTGACCAAACTGTAGACATCCCACGGCAGCCATTGACAGGTTGGAGGAGAATAAAAACAAGTTGGCTGGTTTGATGTCGGGTCCTCTGAGGCCGGCTCTGTGCCGATAACCAGACCTGAACATGCTTTCTGTGAACATGAACCTTCATCCCTGTCCCCTGAAATGTCTGGAGGACATGCCAGGACAGCGAGGTGGGGGACCGAACAGAATGGGCAAAGGGAGGGGAGAGGAGGGAAGGGAGAGGAGAGAGAGTGAGAAGGGAAGGAGAGATGGTGAGAGGAAGAGAGAGGAGGGAGGGAGAGAGAGAGAGGGGCAGTGAGAGGAGGAGGAAGGATAGAAGGGGTAGAGTCAGGGTGTGAAGAGAAGGGAGAGAGGGGGTAGGGAAGGAGGGGGAGAGTCAGGGTGTGGAGAGAAGGGAGAGAGGGGGTAGGGAAGGAGGGGGAGAGTCAGGGTGTGAAGAGAAGGGAGAGAGGGG
>JAOPUI010000085.1:11855931-11871881 GCA_027123135.1 Urophycis floridana | reverse complement strand
CACACACGCACGCACTCACACACACACACACACACACACACACACACACACACACACACACACACACACACACACACACCATCATTAAATAGAAATGCTGCGACATGCACGTGTTCTATTTCACGCACCACCGAGAGGCCGGTGCGTGACGTTACGCTCCCCTTGAGAGATATTCAGCAACCACTTCTAAATGACCATCAATTCGAATTCACATCGACAATTTCAGGCACTTTTGACAAAAAAACATTACAGTAACAATAATAGCTAAAAATGGTCTTTAGACGTAATTTCTGTGATTTTCGGAGGAAAAATATATATTAGGTTATTTGACTGACAAAGCAAAAAGCCTGCTATGGCTCTGTGTTTTAAGGACTGTAGAACCAACAATCCAACACATATTTTCTTAAAACATCCTATGTTTCTTAAAACATTTCTAAAACATACTTTAAACAATTCTTAATGTGAAAATATTGGATATAGTGAGTGACTACATTCCGTTTACTAACTATAACTTGGCTTCAAAATTAGAACAACTGGCATTCTTTAAAGTCTCTTTATCATTTTTTTATCATTATGTCATTAAGATTCGTTTATTAATTAGTCTATTAGGCGTAGCAGGCCTAATAAGGGGTATTCCAATATACATATTGGAAATGAAGGATGACATTACATAATATATGAACACAAATATATCATAAATATATCCTTAAGTAATTACTCTTCCACAGTATATAACTTTGAGAAAAATATGTGTGTGTCTGTTTGTGTTTCCAAGCGTGTGTGTGTGTGTGTGTGTGTGTGTGTGTGTTTGTGTGAGTGAGAGAGAGAGCATGTCTGGGTGAGTGTGTATCTGTGTCTGCGTGTGTGTGCGCATGTGTGAGAGCGTGTCCGGGAGTATACGTGTGTGTGCGCGTGTGCGTATGTGTTCGCGTGTGTACGCGTGTCCGTGTGTGTTCGCGTGAGTGCGCGTGTGTGTGTGCGTGTGTAATAGAGTCCCGGCTCGGCGTCGTTATCTCCGATGGGGGGGGGGGTGAATTATCTTTTTTTCCACCTCATTAACCGCATCCCCAAATGTCCTCCTCATTGCACAACAAGCACCATTGTGTGTGCGCCGTGCACGTTGTTTGCAGAGTGCACTACTGCGCGTGTCCCCATGTGGGGAAAACGTCCTGGTCAGCGATATCTTCACTCCATTGGTTACATTCTGATCAGTCATGAGCAGATTCACTTGACCCGCTGTGTCCGGCTGCGGGGGATGGGCCGCCCAGCGCGCAAGGCAGACACCGCTAGACGCAGCATGAGTGATCATAACATTCTCGTCTGAAGTGGGATTGGTTTACGCTCGCTGTTTAAGCCCGAATATGAACACGATGAGACATTTAAAAAATATGTTCCGGTCTCAGAGTTCTAGGAAGGAGGAGTGTTATCGTCATGGTTACGACTCTCACCAACTCTGTGATACTTTCTTAGTACCATCGTGAATGCCACCAATGTTAAGAGCACAGTGGACCAAGGTGGTAGGCAGAAGCGGCAAAACATAGGATTTTACTCCTGTTTGCTCTACAGTTGATTTTAATAACAGTGGCCAAATGGCACACTATGTTGACGATAAAATACATATTACCATGTTTAAAACCCTTCAAAAAAAGGTTCACTTCCCATTTAATTAAAACCATATAATTTTGTATTCCTTTTCCAAATGATGTACGTTTTGTTAAAGCTTCCAGCTATGTTTGAACCTAGGCCTGTTCACTGTGAGGCAGCAGTGCTTTGCACTGTGCCACCATTGCCACATTCTGTCATTAAAGAATGCCCACTAGTTGCAAACTGTTCCACATTTCTCTCATGCTTTGCAGCACGTTTCCTGATGAGGCTCATCCTAGCATCCAGAATGGAGGGATGGTCGGCACCATTGAGCTCAAGAGACCAGTTGGTGTTCATTGCCATGGCAATAAGGCCATGGAGTCTGAGGAGAGGGGGGACAAATTGCTGGCCCAGAAGAAGCTCTGTATAGCCTCTGCTGTCTGTCTGGTCTTCATGATCGGAGAGGTCATAGGTGAGAGCTTTATGGACAGCAAAACCACTTTACCCACGACACGATAAAATACACTGAATACACTCAATAGGCACTTTGAGACTATGACTTTTACCACGTTATAGGTGTCGATGGTCCTGGTAACAATAGTATACCCAATAATCAGAAATGGCTATCTTTATTATTTTCTTTTAAATTGTCGTTTTGGTATTGATTGTTGTCAATCAGAAAAATGTGAGAAATGGGTGGTCATTATGTCCCCAATATGAGCACAAGCCTGAGGGTGTTACAGGAAATACCCTACGATGTACTCTTAGAAATACACAGGACTTACTCAGGAGATACTCAGGATATTCCCCAATATATTTGCTTGGATCGCAGTGTTTATTTACCAAACACAAATTAACACAACATCATACAATATTTGTATGATGGCATACTAATATACACCTTTTTTTTTTTTTTTTTAATAACAACAAGCCATGATACTATATTTGCTGAACAATGTTTATGATATATTCAAATATCTATATTATTCTTCAGGGTATACCCAGGATATATCCTAGGATATACCAAGAATATATGCAGGATATACTCTACGATGTGCCTAATGATATACCCAGGGCACAAGGCCTTGGGTGTGAAGAGAAATCAGAGCACCCTAAGTAAACCCAGAGGCACTTGGGCAGTCCACCCAGAGAGTCCATTTAGGCATTGTTGTAAATGGTGAGATGTTCCCTTTATATGGAGACCCAAAGTATCATGGTCACAGGAGGAGGAGGGCCAGGGTTGGCTTACCTCTATATTGGCTTCAAGGAGAAGATACACAAGTATCATTTGCATCACTTTATGTGAGGAGATGACATTCTTACATCAATAATCCCAGACAGGAAATTCGGGGGTCACAGCACAAAGTGCAGCAGAGTAACATTTGAAAGATGAACAATGAACAACACACACTAAATATTAGTATCAGTTGCCGACAGGTGAGGCAGTGTTAAAGCAGGAAAACAGGGTTGTTGTATTGATGTGATTCTTACCTGTCGACAGGAGGTTATCTGGCTCACAGCCTGGCCATTATGACGGATGCCGCTCACCTGTTGACTGATCTCGGGAGCATGTTGGTCAGCATATTCTCCCTGTGGATCTCCTCCAGACCTCCAACCAAGACCATGAGCTTTGGCTGGCACAGATCAGGTTCATAAACCAGCTTTATTTTTGTGCAGTATTGTCAACTATACTACATGCAGAAAATAAGGCTGAAATGAACTGCAGTAGGCGACCCCAGCATCAAATTGTGTTGCATTATGCATTAGGCATAACAAAGGCAGGAAACCTCCACAATATAGACAAAACTACTGCCCTAATTCTTATGACTTATTTGGCAAACTGTGAGGTGCAGAGTCACATTTTAAAGAGCTGTGGTCTGTCTTTCTCCTTTAGTTTATGGACCCAGATGCACACATATCCTGTTATATCTACTTGTGATTTCTATTCCTCTCCATTGGATGTCATGTCTGGCAGAGATCCTGGGGGCCCTGGTGTCTGTCATGTCCATCTGGATTGTTACGGGGGTCCTGGTGTACTTAGCCATCGAGAGGATCATACGCAACGACTATGAAATCAATGGCCACGTGATGCTGCTCACATCTGGATGCGCTGTCATCGTCAACATCATGTGAGGCATTCTGAATTGTTTTAAACAAGTAAACAACAAAAAGTAGTGGTCCTTAATTGTTCTTAATATCAGTACTGGGTTCTTATCAGTACAGGTCTAGGTTGTTCTGAATATCAGTACATGGAATCTTATATGATTCTACATGAAAATATAAAGGTATTGAACACATTATGACTTGTATCCCAAGGGCTTACAGCGATGTCTCTATTCATCATATTTACTAAATTGTCCCAATATCTGGATATGTTACCTTGCATAACATTTGTATTTTCTCTGTCATTCTAGCATGGCTTATATTCTGCATCACTCCACTACCTTCCATGGTCATGGAGAAGGTTACCACCAGATAGATGAGAACGGTGTCAATCAAGCTCATGGCCACTCCCATGCCCTCCTCGGCGGCCATGACAACACCAGTGTGCGCGCGGCGTTCATCCATGTGGTCGGGGACCTACTGCAGAGTGTAGGTGTCATGGTGGCCGCCACTGTCATCTACTTCCGGGTAGGTCATCCTTCTGCCCGTTGCTTACAATGTGGTTAACAACATCTCTTCCTGGTAGCTTATTCTGTCAGGATACACATCCCGTTCTTTACAATGTGGTTAACAACATCACTTCTGGGTAGGTCATCCTTCTGCTAAGATACACATCCCGTTCTTTACAATATGGTTAATAACATCACTTCCGGGCAGGTTATCCTTTGGTTAAGATACACATCCTGTTCCTTACAATGTGCTGAATAACATCACTTCCTGGTAGCTTATTCTGTTAGGATACACATCTCGTTCTTTACAATGTGGTTAACAACATCACTTCCTGATAGCCTATCCTGTTTAGATACACATCCTGTACTTTACAATGTGGTTAACAACATCACTTCCTGATAGCCTATCCTGTTTAGACACAGGATAGAGATTCGAGATTGGATCAGAGGAGAATTAGCCATTTATTTGCAAACAAGCAGATCTCTTCAAAAACAAAACATAAGGGCTCCTTAGCTCCTAACCCTTCACAGAAAGTTCCCAGAGATCAGATTTTGTAAAAAGCAGAGGAAAAGAAGGGCAACAAATTGCAAGCAAATAACAGGCATAACTCAAAATCGGGCAGACATCTTGATGACATTGAGGTCAGAGTCAGGGCACAAACAGAGTATCACTGAAGAAGCATAAAACAAGCAACGATCTGACGCTGAGGCACAGACAGAGCAGGGTACAAAATTTGGGAGACATGTAAAGTAGGGTGCACCAGTGTCAGACCGCAGAAGGACTGAGGATCCACTCGATCAGATTGGGTTTGATGAAGTGAGGGGCTAGCTTCCTGGAGTCCATGTTGAGAGGAAGGTCTTTGGTCGAAAGCCACGTTCTCTGCCCCCTCTGGTAGTGAGTGGCCCGGACTGTACATCAATCAGCTAACTTCTTGACCTGTTCCTTATGATAGGGTGGGGTGGGCCATTCCACAACAGCCTTCAGCTTTGTTGGGATCCATCTCCAGTCTACCTTTAGAGATGATGAATCCCAGGAAGCATGTAGTGCACTGGTGGAAAGCACATTTCCACCAGCATGGAAAAAAAGCTGATTAAAAAAAGCTCTAGCCACCCAGCTGATGAGGCCAGGGTGCAGAACTGAATGGCATAAACAGACTGGAGTCCTTGACAGAGGTCTAGAACTTCTCAGGATATCCTCTGCCTTTTCTTTTTAAAGTGGTCGCAGACTATCCTCATCTCATGAAAAACAAAGACAGATTGTCCCGAATGGTCATTGTTACTCCAAAATACTGACGACATCGGCAGAGTGACAAGAACCAGGGTCTCCAGATTATGTTAGACAAGGTTCTCGGGTAGGCTCAGCTGGGCTGCCTTGGGGAGACGAGGTAAGCTGTAGCTGTTGTATCTCAGCTGCTAACGCTGTTATCCTTGTTTATAAGGCTCTACATGCTAAATATAATTGCTACCGCCTCCAGCATTCTGGAGATGGAATCAAGCTGGATCTGGTGTTTTCAGCATAGTCCCGTGCATGTCCAGTACCAACCTGAGCTGGTTGGTATCTGCTGCATCCGTGTTGGTCAGATCATACTGTCAGGGTTTATGTTCAAAGTGATTGGACCCAGGCGCAGAGGAGATTTTGCCTGAACAGCAGAAATAAAAACATCTAAAGTATCCCCTGAAAGGTGCGCAGGATAGTATTATGGTTAGGGTATTTGACAGTCACAGCTGAAAGGTACTGTGTTCTGTCCGAAATGTCTTCTATCTACATTCTTGGGCAAGATGTCCTGAACCTAATCTTTTCCTTAATACAATTCATCAGAACACTCACTCATCATTATAACGAGCACTCCCCATCAGAACACACACACACTCCTTATCAGAAATCACGCTCAGAACACACACCCCTTATCAGAACACCCACATTCCTTATCTGAGCACACATTCCTTAACAGAACACACTCTCCTTATCAGAGGTGTGTGCGACATACACTCTTTTTTATCAGAACACACTCCCCATCAGAACACACCCTCTGAACACACACTCAGAACACACACACTCCACACCAGCACACACCCTCTTCATCAGAACACATACGCCTTAGCAGAACACACTCCCCATCAGAGTGCCTGAACTCTCTGCTCCACTGCTCATCCAAAGCATCCAGGAGCAGTTGAACGTTTTGTGACACCACCTGTAAAGTCTGTCTCCTCCTGTCACTTCACCCTGACTAGATCTGCCTTTTGTATCTTTCAGCCTGAGTATAAAATAGCGGACCCCATCTGTACCTTCTTGTTCTCTGTCTTCGTCCTCGGTACCACCTTCACGATCCTCAAGGACGTGTTCAGGATCCTCATGGAGGGTAAGACCGAAAAAGAGGTGAAGCGCAATCTGAGAAATGTCAAAATACATTTTGAATGTCCACAAATACAGGGTTCACAAATAGTTCTGTTGCTGGCACCATGGTTGCCCCAATATACCTCAACCCCCCCTTGCACACATACAGTATATGTATATCCTTTTTATTATGTGTTCTTTTGACATCCTGGTAATGCATAGTGTGTGCACGCCTGCATGCATGCAGTGGTGAAGTGGTGGGGAGCAGATCTCAGGGGATCTGAGGTCCATGAATTCCTGACATTCATAGACCTCAGGAATAAAAAAAAAAAAAAACATTGGTCTTAATTTTGATCGTTCTCAGTATTTACAGACGGGAATGAGCTTTGTTCTCTGCGATTGACCCATCCTATGGTGCGCAGGAGCAGTGGGAAGCTAGCTGCACTCCATAGACCTCATGTCTAAAGCTCTGTGGGTTTCTAATCTTAGGGGCTCCCAAGGGGGTTGAGTTCAGCTCAGTGAAGGAGGTGCTG
Organism: Urophycis floridana; assembly: GCA_027123135.1. Classification (NCBI taxonomy): domain Eukaryota; kingdom Metazoa; phylum Chordata; class Actinopteri; order Gadiformes; family Phycidae; genus Urophycis; species Urophycis floridana. Next base: position 11,864,817 of record JAOPUI010000085.1, on the reverse strand, counting down.
CTGTCCCTGGAGGCTGTGAAGGCTGCACACTGCCTCCACCTGTGGGCTCTCACACTGGGCCGCTCCCTGGTGTCCGTTCACCTCGCTGTAGGTCAGTACCGCAAAGGGAGGTGAAGTCTGCTCAATGGGTCAGTATCACAGAGTACTACGGTCTATAGGTGAGAACAGGGAGGTGAAGTCTGTTCATGGGTCAGTACCGCAGAGTGCTACGGTCTATCAGTAGGTAGAGGGAGGTGAAGTCTGTTCAGTGGGTCAGTACCGCAGAGTGCTACGGTCTATAGGTAAGTAGAGGGAGGTGAAGACTGTTCATCTCACCTGAGGTAAGTAGAGGGAGGTGAAGGGGAATTGAGAGGAAATGAGAGTAAAATTGCTTGATGACATATAAGTAGTGAAGAGTAGTGTATCATTTATTTCCAATATGAGGATTGATATATTGTACACTAGACAGACTATTACTCACCTGCAAGGCATTCAAGTTGCACATCCCATTCTGCTTTTTTAAACCTTTTTTGGCCAGCCACTGTAATTAGTTTTGGATTGGAGCCATCAATCAAAACAAGTTATTGAGCAGAATCATATTATGTCGGAAATAAGTCTCTCTAAGACCAATACTTTGAACTTATAACTTTGAAACAAAGTGCAAACGCAGACATTGTCCACTGGATGAGTAAGAGAAAACATACATTATATGTCAAATATACATAACACTTTAGGCTTTGGCATAAATACAAGAATCTCATTTTGTGAAACATACACTTTCCAAAAGGACTGTTATGTCCCTGTCATGTGGACCACTGGACCACCCCATACTTACATGAGTGTCAACAGCAGTGGCTTTACAGAAGGTCTGAGACGTCCGTTTACACAGATTAGGTTTGAGCTAACAAACCAGTGCCCTTCCTCCCCAGACGAGGGTGCAGACGCACACATGGTGCTGAGAGAAGCCACAGAACTCCTGCAGACCAAGTTTGGCTTCACCAGCGTCACCATCCAGGTGGAGCCCTACTCTGAAGACATGGACCACTGTGCCGGCTGCCAGGACCCCACCACCTGAACACACAGCCCCCGTCTGAGCATCACACAGAACACACACTGCCTGGTTCAAACACACACACACACACACACACCCTGACTGGAGCACACGCCGAAAACACACTGCCTGGTTTGACCACATGCACATGCCCTGACCTGAACACACACAGAGAACACACTGTGGTCCCAACCAGCACTTTACCACAACCACAGCCCACATAGGCTTGGACTAGACCACACTGGCACCGGGTTGGTATCCGGATCTTGTCCCACTGACTTGGATGCTGGACTCGAAGCATCTCTGTGTTTAAAAGAATAGTGTCGCTTCCCCACCTTTACCCCTTTTAATTAAAGGATGAAAATGTAAATAATAGTCATCAATTGACAATGAAAACGAAAACATTAAGAAATTCAGCTTTTCTTTAAATGTTTTTGTCAGCATGTGCCAAACAATATATACATGCATACATATACATATATACACACACATACACATAAACACACACACACACACAAAGTCCAAGCCCATGTGATGGTTGCAGTTCAGGTCAGTTAAGGTGGTCCCATGTGAATAATGAACTGCTGTCCTGCTGGGTCCGGTCAACTCATTGCCATGTTTAATGATGTGTTCTCGTTCATATTTTGGGCCACATACACAAAAGGCGTAGTTAATTTTGGGGTCTTGAGCTCAGTGGGTAGAGCGGGCGGACAGAGCGGGTCGTCCACTAACTGTAGAGTTGGCGGTTCGATCCCCTTGATCCCCCTCCTCCAAATGTCCACATGTCAAACCTCACAAATGTACAGATTGTAAGTCGCTTTGGACAAAAGTGTCTGCTAAATGCCCCTTTACCCTTTGAACAAGAGTTATCAGCTAGTTCACATCCCAGTTCATTATCTGTGTAGAAATGACCTTCAAAGTGAAACTTGTTTGTTTCAACTTCCCATTCATTAGTCATCTATTTCCATCACCATGTACTGCTCATGTGTTCATATATTTGCTAATACCAACATCCCCTCTACACCCATGGACCTAGAGAGCAACTGATCTGACCTTACCTGACTCATACAACCATGACCCTTAGGATAATCATCCAACCAATAATGAGACAACAGCCAGCCTGTCAACAGTGTCGTTGGTAACCAATTCTCCAGATACACTGAAAATAACCAAAACTAAGGTTAAGCTGAAACATCATGAATGTACTCATGCCGAACCAAACATTTGCATGGTTGTTTAGTTGTTAACAAGAACGTAAAGTAAAGCAAGACATTAACTTCACCAGTTGACTGCATACAACATGCACACATACACAAAAATAAATTCAACTGTGAATATATATTTTTTTCTGAATGCAGATTACAAACTTAAAATATGAATGTAATAATCATCAAGACATTCATTTCAGTATTAATTTATTAATAATCACACTCACTCTTTGGACCATGGTTTCAGAGCAAAGAAAGCATTATTTGACAGTTTGGTGGAATACAATATTGTAAATCATTCCAAAACCAATGAGTAAATTAAAAAACAATACATGCAATACCATTCATTGATGTTGCTCTGTAGTTTCTGTGGTTTTATCATTTGAAAGTGCTGTCTTTTGTAGTCCGACTGTCTGTGAACTACTGTAACATTGGTGGCTGTCGTAAATGTATTTCATGTACTTTCTGTGATTGATTTTATGTTTGTATATTTTTTAATATATTTGTTTCATTGTAGTCATTCTTGGAGGTATTGTCTGTAAAAATGTTTGATGTTGCATACAATGTGCCGTTTCATATTTCATTTGTACATGTTAAAATTTATTTTTTCAAAGACTAATAAAAGAATGCAGATGACCAAAAAAGGCAATGTTTATATTTCTACTATATTATAGTAAGATACAACATTACCTACAAAGATAATTCCCAATTGTTGGTCCATCTAATCTTATCAATGCAATTACAAAAGAAAAACATACATTATCATCAGTCTCAAAATTGGGGCAGCAGCTATTCATGACTGGATGGAAATAGTTAACAATGGATTTAACACTGTAACAATGTCAACAATGGAGTTAACACTACAATGTCAACAATGGAGTTAACACTGTAACAATGTCAACAATAGAGTTAACACTGTAAAAATGTCAACAATGGAGTTGACACTGTAACAATGTCAACAATGGAGTTAACACTGTAACAATATCAACAATGGAGTTAACATTGGATTTAACACTGTAACAATGTACAAAATGTACAATGCTCGGTTGACACTGAGCATTTAAAAATATTTACTGCAGTCCAAATTCTCAATGTTGGAGTGAGTTCTCCGCCTGCTGCCCAGACTTGAAGCTCACAGGTTGCCAGGTTCAGGTCACTGAACAAGCAGATGTGTGAGATGAGGACATTTAGCTGTATAGCAGTGGTTGGCAACTATTTATTGAGAGACTGATGGATAGTGTGGATCTATTTTGAATGATAGTTTTATTATTTTAAATGGATAGAAGAACAGAAGAACAATTTGTTTTCGAATGGATACTTTTATCAAAGCACATTCTCAGCGCTGCTATTAACCAGGATTAACAGGAATCTAAGAATAAACACACAAATGGGAGAAAATACTTTCAATGAATATACAAAATGCGAAAAGATTCTGAACATTCCAAATTGGATATTGAAAAATAAATAAAAGGTAACTGTATTGTCGTGACTGGTATAGAAGATAAAAATTTAATGAAACGCTATTTGCATTCTGTGTGGGAATGTGAGAGCGCAGCAAAGCACCTTCTGCATATTCAACTCTAAACTAAAAAGTCACGATAATAAGTCTCAAAAATAATAATAACAAAACAAAACCTACAGCAGCAAAAAAGAAAACTTAAAACACTCAAATGAGCTTTGAAACAGAGGTGTTTTGTGCTACTCCACAATCTAAAATGACAATTCTGAAAATACTAAGCTTGATCCAACTTGCCCAAACCCACATCCTTATCTAACCGGTTCCACTGATTAGAACTTGATTATTGATTATTGTGTATGAGTGGATGTCATTTCCCCGAGCAGAAAAGGCGGTAGGTAGTACGCAGAGCTGTAGTATACAGCGGCTTCAGTTTGATAAGTCACCTGGCTGCACACTGCCTTCCGCCCCCCACCCCCGCATCCCAAAATCTGCGGTGTAGAAAAAAAGAGAACTTTGTGTTCACACGATGGATTCCTAGTGATCCAGTTTCCCCTCTGAACACAGCCACGTCGACCTGAGAAGTGCATTCTGAATGGCCTCAGAACGGAGGTGAGCACCGGTAATCTCTGAGGGTGCCGAGGTCCAAAAAGTACATCCATCCCTCCAGGCTGGAGAGCTCGTCACTGGTCTGCAACGGCGACGTCCACCTCCTCTGCTGCCCCCTCCACCTCCCCCCCCTCCCCCCCGCGGTCACTGGGCATGAACAACGCACTGAACTGAGTCTCGCTCTCCTTGACCTGCTTGCCGATGTGGGAGCTGGTCATGTTCTGCAGACAGTGGACCCGCAGCAGCCCCGCCTGGCCCGCAGAGGCCACCCACGCATGGCAGCTCATGTTGGGGTTGAAGCGCACCTGCGGGAGACGGCAGAGGTCAGTTGTTGAGAGGAGTGTTGGCGTGTGCGATGGCGATGGCGTGTAGCGCGTGAGACGAAGCGCCGCGCCTCCTCGCCATCAACAGCCACACTGCTGCTCTCGTCGGCTTGAAATCCATTCATCCACCTCAGACAGAATTCGTAGCCAAACCCCAAACGTAAGAAAAAAAGAATCATCCACATTTTCTAATTCATTTTCTTTCCCTTGCATGACCCTCTGTTTTCTGCCAATGTACAGTGAAAACAGGCCATCACACTTCCTCTTTGTCCAGCTCTAAGCCGAGCTACTTGGTCTATACGTACCTTGTGTAGAGCACCCAGGGGCATCTTGTCCATGTCTAGTTCAATCTTCAGCTCAGTTTGACTCATGCGCTTCCATGGCGCTCGCTTCTTATAATTCTTAAAGCTTTGCTGGAAGAAGAAAAGAAAGAAAGACATGAACATCCATCAAAAAACACACAATCTGCCAGAGTAAGACGTCCCATGATGTCATTTAACATCATGGTGGGCTCACAGGTGTAAAATACACCTGCATTTGTATGCGGGGTCGTATCTGTGTGTTTGCATGCAGGATGTACAGATCAGCTGGTGGCTGCAAGCAGAACAGACAGCAGCCGGCTGGGGATGGAAAGGTGCTGGGTAAAGAGTGTTGGAGCTGAACCTAATGGTGGGTGCTTAATCAAGTCTTTAGCAGATGTCCCTGAAAAGCAGGACTTCAGGGTGAAGTAACCAGATGCGCGCACACACGCATGCACGCACACACACACACACACACACACCCATATGAGCGTGCGCACACACACACACGCACGCGCACACACACGCACACATGCATGCATGCACATGGGCAATGCGAGTACCAGGTTGCTGTCTGAGAAGTGGAGGTAGTATTTCTTCACAGCCTCTTGGTAGGTCTCAATGGTGGAGGGCATTGTGAGGACATGATCTCGTGCAGCCCTCCCTTCTGGGCTCCTCTCTTCTTCATCACTGCTGGCAGGCTCCTCCTCAGCCGGTTTACTGTTGTTGTTGGTCACCGACTGCCCCAAAGACTTTCCCTTACCCCCTCCCCCCGCCTCCTCCTGGCTCCGTCCCTCCTCCGCGTCGTAGCGCACCATGTCAGTGAAGTAGATGGGCTGCAGTGTGGAAACACAATATGAGAAAGAACATAACACCATTTGTAATTATTGTTTACCTTCTTGTTCATCTTTTTCTTGAGTAACAGCCTAGTCATTTGCTGCTTTCATGTAAAGAATAAGAACTATGGGGTGTCTGTCACATGACTCATGTAAAGTATAACAATATTGTGGTTTCTGTATTATGATTTGTGTCAAGAATAACGATATTATGCTTTCTGCAACATGATTCATTTGTATTGATCCTTCAGGACAATAATGGACAGTGACAGTTTGTGACCATCAGCAGAATGAACAGGAAAGAAATAAAGCAAGAAAGGAAAGACAAAAAGAAAAACACAGACAGAACAAAAGACAGAACAAAAGAAAGAATGAAAAAAAAAACAGATTAAACAACAGAAAGGTGAGAACGGAAGAAAGAAGAGAAAAAACAAAAGAAAGGAAGAACAAAAAAAAAAACGACGACAGCAAGAACGTCAGAATGACCGAAAGAATGGGAGGACGACAAAGAACGAAAGACTGACAGGAAGAAGGAAAGCATGGACGGAAAGAGAGACAGACAGAAGCACCAACGGGGGAGAGACTTACGAAGCGTCTCTCCACCGAGCGGCGCAGGCTGGGGTGAGTGCAGTTGAACTCTGGTAACAGGGCGAAGATGACGTCTCCCAGAGAGTCACAGGCCAGCAGGGAGTTGCACCAGTCACTGATGGACAGCGACTAGAGACACACACAGCATGGGGAAGCTTTGTCAGGGAAATACAACCTTGTAGTATTTCTTGTATTTAGATTTACTGTGTATAAATGAAATCCATTTGTATTTATGCCTAGTTAAGTTTATATTCTCTTTTTTGCCACTGTACTATTTTACTAATGTGGCACTGGAAATTAACTTTGGGGAATCAAGTGAAAGTCTTAAAAACTTGCTGTAGGTAAGATTTAAGAGCTATGATTTGAGTGTAATGTGGCACATTTATGCCCAACCAGGGCATCCGTTCAGTGATTGGTTCGGGAAATAAATCTTACTCCTTTCGACTCATCTCTATTCTCCATCTTCAGAACCTTAAAATCGTACCAACAGCACGTCTCATCAAACAACAACGTTAAGCTGCACCATCCTGAGCAGCTGCAGTCCGGTCCACTGCAGCAGGAGCTCAGTGTATGGACAGTGTACATCACATCAGTGCAGTGACAGATGGGTGGGTGGGGTGGACAGTGTACATCACATCAGTGCAGTGACAGAGGGGTGGGTGGGGTGGACAGTGTACATCACATCAGTGCAGTGACAGAGGGGTGGGTGGGGTGGACAGTGTACACCACGTCAGCGCAGTGACAGAGGGGTGGGTGGGGTGGACAGTGTACACCACATCAGTGCAGTGACAGAGGGGTGGGTGGGGTGGACAGTGTACATCACATCAGTGCAGTGGCAGAGCGGTGGGGTGGACAGTGTACATCACGTCAGTGCGGTGACAGAGGGGTGGGGTGGACACGCACCCAGACAGTGCCGGTCCTGGGGATGATGAAGACGGAGCGGGCGTTGCGGTAGCCCAGGTCGTTGAAGTAGGCGCCGTGCAGGCCACGCCTTGAAGACGGGGCACAGAATTTCAACGTGGATTCAGCACAACTTGTCCACTAGATTACGATATATACGGTACAATATAAAATAGTGTTTAGTTTCAGTAATGTAGCACACTGTACGTTGTTTACCTCAACAGTGGCTGTTTGTACCTACATTTCTACTACTCAAATTGTGTTTATATGACATAGGTATATTTTCTGTACATATTTGTAGGATGCTTCTATTTTGGATCACTAAAAATAAATTCTACCCCTGTGCTGTTACTTCTGCATGCATCATATGAGCTGCTGAGCTGGTGGAACATGGAGGACACGAGTCTTCTCCTTACGATGCGTAGCTGATCTCCTGGGCCTGGAAGGTCCCCGGGGCGGCCAGGGGCCAGCACACCTCAGTGGTGAGGTTGCGTCTCTGAACGCTGATGGGCTCATAGAGACGCTTCAGGTTCCACAGCTTCACCATGCGGTCGTTCCCACCCGTAACCATCATGTGCCTGGAGAACGCACAGAACGGGAGGAACGAAAGGTTATCGGCATGGATGCGAGGAAATGTCATCTGTATAAAATGAACAACGCGTGAAAATGTGAAAATGTGTGTTAGGGGGGTGTGTTGGGGATGGTGATAAGTGACCAGAAAATATGACAAGATGATAGAAATCATGGTGCTCATAGCAGCATCGGTTTCACTCTTACTCAACAGACTAACTCCAACGCTAACACATGGTTAACAGAGCTGCTCAACACCCAGCCTGCTCAGCTCCTCCTCCAACCACAGCCATGAGGAGAGCCATTGAAGTCCATAGAATCTATCCCAAAATCCACCAAGACCACTGCTTTCTACTGCAATGCAGACACTAAACAACTTCCATCCAGATCATTCCCATACTGCACTGCACGTCAGATGGTTAGTTTTTGTCTTTTTGTCAGGAAACCATTCAAATTGGGGTGTAACCGAGGAGTTAAAACAACAGGAGAACCAGCAGGAGTTACAGCAAGACTTACAATGAGTTACTTATGCTGTGATTCTGTCAGCAATTACATTAGGAGAAAGACCAGGTTACTAGAGGAGTTACAACAAGATTTACAACAGGAACATTCAATAGTGACCCATTCAAACAGGTGTGTTACTGCAGGCATTACAGTGGGAGTAACAGCTGACGATACAACAAGAGTAATACCAGAAGTTACAGCATGAGTAATAGCAGGAACCCATTCCAAACAGGGGGGGCGGGGTTACAGTAGGAGTTACCACAAGAGTTACCACAGAAGCCCATTCAAATGGAGGCGTTACTGAAGGAGTTAGAACGGGCACCATCACCCTGACACGCGTACCTTGAGGCGGGGCAGAAGCAGACAGCACGCACGGCGTTGTCATGGGCGACAAAGCAGTGGTAGGGCAGGAGTGTCACGCCATGGGAGGGATCACTGACCGTCAGCAGAGAGGAGCAGCTGGCCAGGTCCCACAGACCAACCGTACCTACAGAGAGAGAGAGAGAGAGAGAGAGAGAGAGAGAGAGAGAGAGAGAGAGAGAGAGAGAGAGAGAGAGAGAGAG
>JAOPUI010000085.1:11810910-11822970 GCA_027123135.1 Urophycis floridana | reverse complement strand
CTTTTTTTTTTTTATTTGGCCCCCCCTTCTCGGCGTGTGGGGGTGGGCTTAGTTTTCACTCGCTGCCCCCTTGTTGGCTCCTGGGGGGGGGGGGGGGGGGCGCTAGAATTTTCCGTCAAAGGCTCAGCCCCCACCGCACTGTTTCAGAAACATTCTGAAAACTCCGTGTACACGCCTTCATTAACATGCTGAACATTTTGGTCTCCTGGACCCATATTGTCTGTCGGGACAGATTTCTCTGTATAGTGAAACTTTCAGAAAAACATCAAAAATGTTTCATCCAAATAGGCAATGCAGCAAATGACACACACTTGGCACATGCGCTATGGTGTCTAAACTTAAATTTGGCAGGGATTTTTGATTGCATAAGAAATAGTTGGTAATATGGCAATCAACATTATTCTATCAATCACAAGTCCGCTTCAGTTGCCAGGAACTGGAAACTTGGCATGCACACAGCGGGAACCTCCCTTGACATGTGTATAATGTTTTTGCGTTGATAGATTACAGTAATTACTCAGTTAAGCCTATGTGCATCTTTGGCTGTCGCCCAAAATCACACAGAAACAGCATCTACTCTTGAACGAGTGTATGTGTGTGTGTGTGTGTGTGTATGTGTGTGTGTGTGTGTGTGTGTGTGTTTGGGAGTCATAGTTACATCTAGAAGTAATGACCTGCCCCCTGTGAGTCATTTGAAAAGAGCGGTGCGTGGGCTGTGAATACATTTTGTGACTCCTCGCAGTCCTAGATATTATTATTATGATCATTATATAGATAAGATGTTACTTTATTCACCCCAGGTTCAGTCTCTTAAAAGGAATACAGGCTAAAACTCTTCAACACTGCTGTCCAGTGTTTTACATCGATGATCTATTCATTACAGGGTTTCTTTTTCCCAAATGTGTTATTATGTACTTCATCAGTTTTAGCAATTTGTCACCGGTGGACGTGTCAGGCTGTGCGCGGTCTGCTCCAGTCTGCTGTGTTCCTGGTTACCCAGAAGTACTTTGGCTACCCCCTCTCAACATTGGGAGGCAACATTCAAATCAATCAAATGTATTCTAACAATATATTTAATAGGCTTTCTTATTAATTCTGAAAGCTACACATATACAATATGCCACAAGGGTCATAAAGTTTTGATCATCCCCTCGTAACAATGGCCGCCAGATTAAAGAGCTGGCGACTTCTGGGATAACTCAAATTGGTGCCAAAGGTATCCATAAAAAGTAGGTGTAGATGTGGTAATGTTTCTCAGAATACATTTTTTATCAAACCCATTTTGCTGGATTTCAAATGGAAAAATTATGCTCACAAATGTAAAAAAACCTTCTATAAGTATTAAATTCTGGTTTCCTTTGCTCTGGGTTTTGGCGTGATTTTGACGTGGCGGTGGGGTGGGGGGGGGGGGGGGGGGTGACTTTATTGGTCACCCGGAGAGATTAGTAATTAGTGTGCAGCGTGTTTACCTCCCTGACTGAAGACATGCACTATGACCCAGGGTAAGAATAATAACAGACTACTGAGAAGCCGGCAGATGCAACATCCTTGCCAAAGGCAGCTACTGATCTGGCTACCATTGCTTACTACGACACCACTGGTAACTGAGTAGCCAGTGGTGGGAAATTAGAAGCCGGCAGTAGGAAATGGGAAGCGCATTATTGGTGGTAACCATTGTGGGAACTCATGTGTCTAACAAAGCAACCGAGGCTGGTAACATGCTGGATAACATACTGGCTCAGCTACTCAATAGCTTCCAAAGTTGGTAACTAGCATGCCAGGCTGATCCAGTAGGTTTCAAGTGCATTGCCAGCCCTGGTGTGTACAGTCTTGGAATCTAATGACCAACCAGCCAGTAGCTGATCCGGCGGGTTGCTAGGCTCAGAAGCTAGTGACCAGCCAAGTCAGTTACTGATCCAGTTGGTTACTTGCCCTGGCATGCTAGTTACAGCCCTGGACGTAATGACAGTCAGCCCAGCAGGTGGGCTGGAGGATAGCCGAATGAGATACCACCTTTTAAAGGAAACAGTCTGCTTCTCATTTCCCACAGCCAGTGTTTCACTGGTCAAATTAGTAGCGGGCTTCAGCAAAGATATAGGCTCTTCTTACTAGTCTACTCAGTAGTCTAAATGTGAACCTTCCCCTATGCCATAGAGCACACCTTCAGTCAGGGACGTGAACACTGGGCACATCATTTGTCAGGGTGGCCAATAGAGTCCTTTCACATGTCCAAAGCCCAAGCGTGAGGCAAAACAGAATCTTGAACTTTTTCAAATATGTATAACAACTAATATCCAATACTTCTGGTTGATGTTACAGCGAAGACATACTCTCCCATTAAACCCCATTGTATCTACTGCAGCAATGTTTCTGTGTGATATTGAGTTGCGGCAGAGTGAAATACGACACAAAACGGGAAAATAGGACCTGGGGTGCATCACCAATAGACATATATTTACAATGTCAACATGTTTTAGCCGATAGCATTACTTTAAATACAAGATCAAGAACTACAACACAGAAAACATATCCATACACAAAATATGGAAAATAAAAACAAAAAGAGCGACATTAAAAGAAGCTAAATCGAGGGAGGGAAACGCGAGTAGGGAAACATTAAAAAAAGACAAAGGGAGGTGGAAATACTTGTCCTAATTCCATCCATCCATCACATTTACTTCTGGACGTTACCTGCACCGCCTCCCAGCCCCAGTCGCGGTACTTGGGGTCGTGGGTGAACCTCCACATGTACATGTAGGTCTCGATGACCTCGGGCCGCAGGATGAAGTACTTCTCGTTCTGCCGCGTAGCTATGGCCTCCACGCCGCCGTCAAAGCGGAACGCCTCCGGGCCGAGCTTCAGGGCTGCAGGGGGACGGCAGGGGAACACGGTGGAACACGAGGGAACATGAGGGAACATGAGGGAACATGAGGGAACACGGTGGAACATGAGGAAACAGGAGGGAACATGAGGGAACACGGGGAAACACGAGGGAACACGAGGGAAGACGGGGGGAACATGAGGGAACATGAGGGAACACGAGGGAACGCGAGGGAAGACGAGGGAACGTGAGGGAACAGGAGGGAACAGGAGGGAACACGGGGGAACATGAGGGAACACGAGGGAACACAAGGGAACACGAGGGAACACGAGGGAACACGAGGGAACGCGAGGGAACGTGAGGGAACATGGGGGAACACGGGGAAACACGAGGGAACACGAGGGAACACGAGGGAACACGGGGGAACACGAGGGAACACGAGGGAACACAAGGGAACAAGAGGGAACACGGGGAAACGAGGGAACATGAGGGAACATGAGGGAACACGGGGGAACACGAGGGAACACGAGGGAAGATGAGGGAACATGAGGGAACATGAGGGAACATGAGGGAACACGGGGGAACACGAGGGAACACGGGGGAACATGAGGGAACACGGGGGAACATGAGGGAACATGAGGGAACACGGGGGGAACATGGGGGAACACGGGGGGAACATGAGGGAACACGGGGGGGAACATGAGGGAACATGAGGGAACACGGGGGGGAACATGAGGGAACATGAGGGAACATGCCATCACACCCACGACCACACTGCCTCGCTACCGCCGACTGATGTGAGAGGGTCAGCGTCGTGATACGCCACGGCATGCTATTCGATTTGATAAATTATTTATGACAGGCATTAAACAAATTAATAATTAAACAGTGGACGTGTTTGTGCGTGGATCGTCTTGAAGACTGAATTGCATGAGATGGTTATTGGGTCAGAATATTCATGAGGGCTGAGTCAGGCCTTCGCTGTGTGTGTGTGTGTGTGTGTGTGTGTGTGTGTGTGCGTGCGTGCGTGTATCGGTGGCCATTACAATGTGTTACGAAGCGTGGGGATTTATTTATTTTATTTGTTTATTTATTTACTGGGACCTTGTGGTCTTCATTTGTCATTTCCATGTTTTTTAGACATGGGAATGAAATTCGTTCTCTGCATATGACCCATCCTATTGTACATAGGAGCAGTGGGCTGCTATGATCAGTGCCCGGGGAGCAAGTTGGGGTTCAGGGTTCAGTGTTTTGCTTAAGGACAGGACACTTCTTTTTTGTGGAAGTGAGGATCTAGGGGATCGAACCGCCGACCCTACGGTTAGTGGACGACCTGCTCTGTCCACCCTGTCTAGCCACTGAGCTACTGCCGCCCGGGTCTTCCCTCCATGGACCATTCAAGTCAACACACAGAGCACCAGTTCATCAGGGACCATTGACAAATCATTGTAATAACTGTTAAGAAGTACACTGTTTCCTCCCTGGGTATTTGGTATTGGCTTTTGGCCTTCATGATTTAGAAGCCTGTAGTCTATTCATCTAATTCATTTTGCAGGGAGGCATCTATGAGACCACTGGTTGACCTTTCACCCTACACGTAACACAATACACATGCCTAACAGTCGTTATTAGAATGAAACACGTCCACAGCATACAAGGAAAAAAAAACCCTTCCATCCTCAAACCCGCACTCTCACGTTAAAGTGCGTGCGACTGGCGTGAGGACTGTCGCACGCAAGACGTGACATCATGCGCGTGCACACTAACGTGCGTGTGCGCGTGCACACTAGCGTGCGTGTGCGCGTGCACACTAGCGTGCGTGTGCGCGTGCACGTGGCACTCAGCGCTGTGGGCCCCCCGGCCAGTAGAGATGCGCGGTTGGTGGGCCGCGGCCGCGGATCGGGTGGATCACGTGACAAAAAATACCATTTTAATTAAATTCCGGCGGGTGGCGGTTTAACCGATAAAATTTAAAATATGCACACATTGTTGAATATCGTTATCTATGTCCTTTCAAGAACAGGCAACAACTTTCCAGCCTTGCGTCAGCGGCAGCGCCTCGCATCGCCTACAGACCTCACACAAACAAACGGCGGATGGCGGGTTGCGGGGTGCGGTTTTGAAAATTGGTCTGCAAAAGGCCAGATGGCGGACGGATGACGCCTTTTGTGTGATGCGGTTGCGGATGAAACAATAGGCCCCTCCGCGCACCTCCACCGGCCAGCCCTCAACACGTGCGCGAGCGCGTGCAGACTCCACGGCGCCACCCAAAGCGGGCCCGAAAGGCGGAGGTCGTCGGAACCCGAGGCGGGCGTCCCTACTTGTTCGGGCGTACGACTCGTGACAGGTGCGGGCGATCTCCGCCGCCTGCTCCATCTGGTGGCCCGTCTTGTCTCCGGGGGCGCCGTCGGCGCCCAGGGCGATCATGCCCCCCGCGAAGCACGTCAGGTGGCCCATCTTGTGCTCCAGGAGGCCCCCCTTCCACTCGGCGATGTAGGTCAGCCCGCCGCTGGACTTGCGTATCAGGTTGGTCTCGATGGCCTACAGGACAGAGGGGGGGGGGAAACAGACGGTGGGACCTCAGCACTGCAACGCTGCAGTGACAGACAGTGGAAACATTCGCTGCTGTTCAGCAGACTTCTGTGCCAGGACTCAAACACGTTCTGGAAGCCGTACGCTGCTGTGGTGGAGACGTGGAGACGCAGAGCCTCAGTACAAAGGAGACGCCTGCTCCTCATGCACAGAACAAAAAAGACTCACCGTCTTTGTCCTGGCCATCATTATTTGCCATTCTCTGCCTCTTTTTTTTTCCATGTGAACATCCATGTACTGTCTAACTAAGCCCTCCATCTGGCCTGCGGACAATGGAAGGAGTGCTGGTGCTCAGGAAAAGCAGAACGTAGTGTCGACAACGATCGAGTGGAAGAAGGAAATCACCTCGCAGCATGAAAACGGAATGTCTGATGTTGCTTTGCTTTGTAGAATAAAAAAGTGCTAAAGATGTTATTATTTTATGACCATTTATCCAGGTTAAATGTAAGATTTAGACATGAAATATGATGTGTGACGTTCTAAATACGCAATTATCTGGGGCTCTGGAACAGATTAATCCATTTTCCATTCATAGAATCTCCAGTTTTTATGATGGATGAGGAATCTGGCCCACAAGCAAATGTCCAAGGTCTTTCTAGCCTCACCTCCGTACGTTTACAGAGACATTTAATTATGCAGTATTGCAGCTGAACACCACCATGTTCAGAGCTCAGTCCTGCAATTAGCACAACCAAAGGCTCACAGAGATTACAACTAAAGCAATCTGGAATTTAAGCCACCAGGTCGAATACAATTGCAGACTAATGTGTTTTCAGCAGTTTGCTGACAGTCAGCCATCTTAGCAGCGGCGTCTCCGAGTACACAAGCTTGTAGGTATAGCAAGCTGAGGGAGGCGTAGAGGGCGGGGCCGAGGGATGCAATGAGGAACCAATAGGAACAGCTTTTCCAAATGAAAACAATCAGGAGCATCTTAAGGACTGAAAAACTTGGGCAGTTACTTGAATGAAATAATGAACAAGAATTCACTGCAGGATGAGTTGGATAAAATTGGATACAAAAATATAAAAAAAAAGCTCCAGTTGGGAAGCAACGTGCAAAACCATTTCTACATCTTTTTATTTACTATGTCTACATTTATTTATTTCAAATTGTTCACGTTTTGTATGCTGATATTTTCATAATTATGACAAGCAAAATGTAAAATTTAATCACAAGAAAACCAATAAAGGCAGATTAGAGTGAGCGCTAGAGGTGCAAAACAGAGATAAAGTCACAGGTGCCTGCTGTGAATGCTTTATACTGCTGTGTCACCAACTGCTCACATTATAATACCAGCCCATAGGCGGTCGGCCATTTCGCTCACCTTCTTCTCATTCACATTATTTCCATTCCAAGAGCACTGATTACCACCGTGCGGGCTGGGAGCAGCATCTGCATCTGCTTTCCCATCTGCTAATGGGATGAGGTGTGTGTGTGTGTGTGTGTGTGTGTGTGTGTGTGTGTGTGAGTGAGAGAGAGGATGGTGAACAGATTTCCCTTGACTAGTTTTCTATGGTTGCTGATGTTCTCTTCATGTTCTCACCTCCCCTGGTTCTTGGAGGCCACCTGGCACATCAACCTTGGTGTTCAGGGAAGGATGGCTGCTGATCCATTTGCTGTCTGCATCAGCATTGGTACCGTACAACCATAACTCACTGTGATTGTTCAGTGTCACTATTAATTAATATGCAGATTTTCATAAACTTAACAAACCTTCATAAACCAGTAAATGGAGGTGGCCACTGGTGGTGATGTTGCACATCGCAACCAACTTAATCCCCTCCTTACCCCTCCCTTTCCAATGACTACGGTGGCCTGCAGAGGCCTGTATTGTGTAAGGTGTCAGGAGGTATTTCCAAAATGATGCAATCATCCATGCCATCATCGAGTAGCCACATTTTGATAGATTTATGAATTGTATTTAGTTATTTAGTCTGTACAAATAGGTCATAACTATAGGTCAACTGTGGGTCATAGCAAGTAGAAGTCATTTTACATTGACCGCAATTGATTATTGCGTATTTTTCTCAAGTCAATAAAATAAATCTGAATCATGGAGCTGAATGGGGCTGTACAGCTACGATGAACAGTTTGGAAACAGGGTCTTTAATTGTGGGCCTGGTTGATTTTGATACATCTTGGACACATTGTTGTAGCCATGGGGATAACCCAGACCACACCTTTCAACAACTCTTACCCCAAAACACATTTTGTTGAAAACATTTTCTCTTGAGCGGTCTGTCTGTTCTGGCCTACTATAGAACAATGTTCTTGGGATAACAAGACGTTATATTCCTCAAGTCTGTTCCACTTAACTCTTCTCCGTTAACTCTTTTAAAGTGAGAGTGTAGTCTTGTTTCATGTCTGATTATTTGCCTGGAAGTAATTTGGTCATCATTATATTTTAAAGATCAAAGCCATGATGACAGCATAATCAACATACATATAACCTTCATTATGTTTTTTGGTCCCATTCAATCGATGGTCAGCCATATCCACTTGCTGAGGTCAGGGGGTCAAGGTTGTTTCAGTCTGGACCCATTCCGCCTTACGTCTGCCTACAGGTCGCCACTGCAAGGCACATGATTGGTCGAAACTAATCTGGAGTGAAAGAATTGAAACATCCTGTTCCAATCGATTTGAGCTAGTTTGCTATCAGACTTCAGATGTTAATCTAAAGTCAGATTTTTGGGACTATGCTATTGTGAAAAGACTATAGGCTAACCTCTATTGTAACAGCTCGCCCTGCTGGGTGAGCTGGATATGCTGGGAGCAGTGCTACAAATACCTGCTTAATTCGTTGGAAAAGCTCTACCACAAACTCCAATCCAGCACCAGGATCAGATCCAGAAAATCACTCCCTTGTGAATGGAATTACATTTTCAGACATGGAGAGTAAACTAAATAACTGGAGCCATAAACATTAGATCTCAATCAATCGATACATTTTGTGAACAAACGCTGTATTACGCTGCAGGTTCCCAGCCAGCAGATGGAAACAACCAGGATTCATCAGACAGTTCATGCCGTCACCTAGTGGTTGTGGAGAAATACTGTGTAGTTCAGCTTTAATGTTTTTTAAAGGCACTCCTGAAAAGAAGGATCCATCAGGCGATGGGTGGGTACAGAGACAACGCACAAGTGCACCTACCTGCAAGGCATCATAGTACATTCTCTTGGCTTCGTCATCAGTCTTGTCAGACATGATCCAGGCTTTGAGCAGATACTCATAGAAACTGTCACCCAGACCCCCGACAGACACATGATCTGCAAAAAAAGAAAAGAAAAAGAAAACAGAGATGAAGACAGATGGACAGACAGACAGACAGTCACCCCCCACCCCGACACACACACAGCAATCACTTGACATGAGACGCTGTGATACACGAGCGTGTGTGAAGGAGGCTGTCTGACAGGTGTGTGATGTATGCAGTGAGAGCAGCCCACAGTGTCCCTGCTGGCTGGCGGTACTGTGCTTGTACACACCTAATAATGACTCCCCGCAAAAGGCTCATCTATATGGATGCCATTAGCCATGCCCAGCCTTGTCCTGAGAGACCACAGATTACACGTCAGCTACAATCAGCGCTGAGATTGACCTCAACTAGACCCTCCCCTGCGTACTCCAATAGGACATCATACTAAAGGACTCCAGCACTCACATAAGGGCCAGAAGGCCTGAAGCTGAAATGAGATCATTGTGGTTCTTAAAGGGCCGTTACATATGCCTCGTAGAGCTTGAAGTGTTTGCAGAGTGTTTGCAGGTAAGGAAATTAGAGGTACTGTCTGTGGTCGTCTCTGTCTAGTGGTGTATGAACGCACACAGCCACACACCACAGTACACACACCATCTCATCGCTTCAGAGTGAATGTGACAGTAAGAGAGGAGGGTTTTCAGGAGCAGAGGAATCTTAAAGCAGGGTGGTGAAGAAAATGTCCCGTCAGGGTTTCAGGTGTTGGATAGAAGGACTTACGTTGCCCCCATTGCCCGCTGTTGGGGTTGAGATAATTGGGGTACAAGCCATGAGGTTTGTCCAAGTGTTCCAGCACCTTCCGGATGTTCATAACCTAGTACAGAATAGAGAACGTGTAACCATGGACATTAATAAAAAATCGTATTCCCTTTGTTTCCCTTAATGAACAGTTCTAAGGACTTGGAGGGTTTTGTTCTCAGAACAACCCCAACGTGACTGCACACCCCCCCCCTCTACATGATGTTCCCCCAGCAGTACCTTCTGAGCAAACTCTGGGTTCCCCGAAAGTTTGCTTAAGTGCATGAACTCCAGATGCAGTGTCCCGTACTCCGCTAGGATGCTGCTGCCCCCAGACGCCCACGGCCAGTTCCTTCCTATCCCACTGGGTGAGACACACGACCAGGGACACGGTGACCAGCGACACGGTGACCAGGGACACGGTGACCAGGGACACAGCATAGCCAAGGGACAGAGGAACAGCGGATGAGTTTAGCCCCGTGTTGTAGTTGTCGCTTCTAACACACACTGAGCAAAATACGTGTTTAATTACAGTAGACAGAGAGACAGAAAAGGTGACAGTAAAGATGGGGCAATAGAGGAACATACTTATAAGTTGATAGGAGGCTCCCACATGAGTGGGCAGTGAAGACCACTAGAGGACAAACACACAGAATGCTTCTGTGTGCGCCTTTGTGGGGGAGTGAGTGAGTCAGTGATGGAGTGTGTGTGTGTGTGTGTTGGATGACCAGAGGCAGATGACTTCCAGGGCTAGGATTGATGGACATGATGGAAGTGGTGCTTCAGATTACCATTCATGAGTCCCCCCTCCCCCTCCCCCAATGCACGCGCGCACACGCACACGCACACACACACACACACACACACACACACACACACACAGGGTTCTTGCAACCACATCCTCCATCAAGGGGCATGATGATACTGGAGGGGGCGAAGGGAAAGCCTGCAACGGAGAACAATTACAAGCTGAGATGCGGGGTGCTTGTGATACATGAGAAAGGGAAACATGCACACACACACACACAGACACACACACACACACACTTCTTCTAAGCACTAGATCTGCATACCAATTATGTAGTCCCTTCAAGCCATCACACAGTGCCACAATTAGTTTGCCATTACACCACGGATTAAACCCCCTGCCGCCCAGACAGGGGACCACGGGGCCCCCGCCTGGCTGGGAGGACCAGACTCAGACCAGGAGACTCGGGTCACGCAATGTAATTGGGGTTGATGATTGTTAGTAAATTAATTTAATGCCACAGGTTTAATCAGCCTGCAATAGATTAGGTTGTGTGTGCGTGTCTGTGTGTTTGTCTGTGTGCGTGTGTCTGTGCGTGCTTGTGTGCGTGCTTCTGTGTGTGTGTGTGTGTGTGCGTGCGTGTGCGTGCGTGCGTGCGCGTGTGTGTGTGTCATGGCGGTTGCGTGGGTCTCCCTCAACGTGAAACTTCTACATTCACGTTTTTTGCCCTATCATTTACAACCCCGGGTTTAAGAAGTGAAATCGACTACATCAGGTCCTCACCGGCGTGCGCCCCGCGCTACAGACGTGCAGGGAACCTAATCCTGCTTTGGAAACACAGAGTTGATTACCAGGCCACACACGGCGGTGTGGACACCCAACGCAGCGGCCCCACTGTTTGTCGGAGGAAGGACTTCGACTCGGCGGCGCAAAAAAAACCCCCCCGAGGCGGCCGCACACTGCCCTGGTCCTCCCTCCTCTTTGTTCTGCATCTGTTACATCTCCTGGCCTACTTCTCCCCCAGCGCTTCCTCGCTGCATTGTCTATTGGCTTTTATTCCCGCCCTCGATATCCATCTCCACATTCCTCTTCCTGGGGGGGGGGGGGAAGACATCGAGGCGCAATTGAGTCACAGTTAGCAATTTAATTACAGCCCTTAAATCATGGCTGCCGACCAGTGCCGGGGGCTGCGCAGAGGACGGCTATAGCGGACGTGTCCGCGTGTGTATGGAATCGCCAAGCATTTGGAACCCCGCATCCCTTTCTATACAGTGCCGACTGGGAGGAAACACTTTGCATTTCCAATTGTGCACAGTTTTAAATGTATGGCGACAATGCATCCAGTTCCATAGCGAGCACTTCCTCCTGAATCAAACCCTGCGAGACATATGCCATAAACAACTCTTTTATAAACTGATTAAGATGGTCCTGATGTTCAAAACAACCCGCAATATTTTATACACATCTATCCATTATCTTTTAGTCATCAACTGTCAAAAAAATCATACATTGCTATTTATACAATTTACAGTCAATATTGTTGGTGTTACCCTGTAATCCATATTACAGAATTATTAACACTATGAACATTAATTGAATATGTAATGTATCGTGTATAATCCTATTTACAAACATGGCATTCTTCATCACTAATGCAGAAATGCATCCTAGATCCGTGTTAGCCAACGTAAGAACTACAACAGAGCATTCAGTAGCCAACTAGAGGCCAAGATAAGTAGAAGGCTATGCCAGCTAATGAAACAATGTGATGATGCTGAGGGGATGGCTGTGGGTCGGTGTACGGTGTAGTGTGTCCTACTCATCAGAAACTGGGGCAGTAGGAGGACGAGGATCTCTCTCTCTCTCTCTCTCTCTCTCTCTCTCTCTCTCTCTCTCTCTCTCTCTCT
>JAOPUI010000085.1:11746098-11757668 GCA_027123135.1 Urophycis floridana | reverse complement strand
CAGGTCAGTGTTATACTCTACTTGCCCTGAGAAATGTGCGAGACGGTGGAATAGTCTGCTCTGTCTACACACAGCCCCCCCCCCCCCCAAAATGTCAGCCGACGGCCAAGAGGAAAGCGATTTGTAAATGGCAATCAAATGGGGCTGACCTTATCAGGGCAAACATTACAACAATTCATCTTTTTTGTGAGCTCCGACACGGGGCTGTTGTTAGTACAATGCAGAGGGATGCGGTGAATCAATGATCATTGATTATTCATGTCGATTAGGTGAGAGGGGGCGACGGTGTTAAACATCTGAGATGTGGAGCGCGGCCTACTTCGCATGGATGACAATAATGAGCTAAGGATGCCTTTCACACAAACGGCTACCTGTGCAGTACATACAAGTGGCCCTGTTGTCCACCACTATATGCTCAGACATTGATGACGTCTCCACTATATTTATAAGGAGGCTGGAGTCATAATTCGTTTCTGCAAATTGGAGGCCTGGAAAAAACCAACAGCATGAAGACCCCCGACGTCAAGCATCACTTTATTGTCCAGTCCTCTTTGAGCCCTTGGTGTCAGAAGCACAATCTGTATCCAATAGATGACACATCAGAAATCACAAGTTCATTATGTAAGATGGCGCTTTCATAATCCATATCCTGTACAACAGTGTCAAGATGCAGCTAAATGACAAATTATGTGTAGTTATTCAAATGTTTTATGCTTTTAACTCAGAGTGCCAGTTGTACCTTGCCTAAGGAAAAGAAGAGTAAAAAAAATGTGTACGTCATGTTACGCCACACTCATAAATATAATAATTCAGTATTAAGGTATACGGAAAAAAAGAAGTCCAATAAACACTTTATGTATTAAATCTCATACAAGAACAAACACTCAATGCTTTTGTCCCAAAAGCTTGTTCTTACATCTTACTTCATATTCATACTATAGATATTCAATATGTTCACAATAACAAATGAGTTTCTACTTGGATGTGCCACTCAGATTACCAACACACAGCATAGTTGCAAATCACTGGAAATAAAATAACCTGAAATAGGCAATACATTCATATTCAAAACAACTATGACAATTAGAACAATGTCAAGCCAATTTCCCTCAAAAGGAAACAGGAATACTGAAGTGAAGCTTGTTGTATGTAGTGTAGTGCAGCCTGGAGGAGGAGGCAGGAGCCTCCATTCTGCCCTCATGGAGCTGTAGGGTAGCACAGTGGAGGCTGCTGTGACCTCAGGTGCCTCCATTCTGCCCTAATGGAGCTGTAGGGTAGCACAGATTAGATTTAGATTATATTATATTTTATTCATCGCACAGCAGGGAAATTTACTTGTCACAGCAGCAAAAAAGTGTAGTACACACTACAGATATTAAAGTAGAAATGGGCCAACCCTACAACGATCAGAGAGGAGTATCTTAAAACCTACACACTAAACAAAAACAAACAAACAAACAAACTGGGGTCTGCTATGGGCCCCTATCAGATTATGGATATCAAGAAGTGTGTTTATTACTCAAAACATGCAAATTAGCTCCTTCGCATTCACTGCACTTCATTCACATGGAACGTCAAGAGAAGCCCAACACACGCAGGCCAGGATGTGGACAGCGTGTGAGTGTACCTGGGGCTCTGCTGAGGTGTCTATGCCACAGGCGTGGCGATGGCCTTCATGTCTGTGAGCACTGTGCTGCCGTATCGACACTCCAGCTCGTCCATGAACTCCAGGTAGTCCTGGAACCTGAAACCCACGATGGGCTCCTCCTGATGAAAGACCCACACATACAGCATATATTTATATACATGTTTTGTTGTTGTATATGTTCATGTAGAAATCACTGTGTTCAGTACTGTAAACAGGTTTTAGACAGGGGACACATTCATAATCCATAGTAGACACAACACACATTTCAATTCAATGTTCTGTTCAATATCTCATTGTTTCTGTGAGTCATGTTATGGTTGAGTATGTTTATGCTGTTTCTTTGTGTTGTATTTCCCTATTTGCTGTATAGGGAACTCACAGGGCTCATCAGAATACACATCCATTTAATGTTCACTTCATCAAGAATCAAGAATCCATTCGGCAACCACTGCGATGTGAAGTGATCAATATAGACCTTCAAAGTGTGTTGGACCGTGTGGTGTTGGGACAGACATGGAACAATGTTTTGGAATTTTGTCCAAAATGGCCTTGAGTCCGACATGAAGGGAGGGACGTTGCTACTGCTGCCCTATGTGTGCTTTGCTCTGCTGAAACAATCTGATTCTTGTTAGCTCTTTTTGAGTTGCATCAAATGTGAACCCAAATAAACTCTTATTGTTTTTGTTTTACCACGGTCAATTGTCATGCAGTTATTGTGCCGGTTGTTTGCTATGAATACTGCAATACACGTTTTAGATGCTTCGTAATAGTGATGATACAAGTTATTGGTGATTGGACTATAAAAAAAAACAATTCGATTTTGACTGGCAAATTACTTTGAGGCTACAAAAATGAATAGGAAATGTGACACACACAAACCCATAAAATGAAATATAGTGCTGCCAAACGGAAACACTTAGAAACACAGAAAAAAAACATTACAAATACAAGTACTGACTGATTTTAAATTGCAAATCGCAACCAAAAACAATATTACAGGATAAAACACTTAACCAAAGAACACTCAAAATAAGGTTATGAAAATTATATTTCCATAATAAACTATTTCGGAGCTCTAAATAATGTAATTTGGCATGTACAAAATATTCACAGATAAACACCCCCACCAAAGTGGTGCAGCACTACCAGCCCTACTAAGAGGCACTGGTAAAGAGTTTCACTCGATGCCTTGTTGTGAATTCCATGTATGTTATGTCATTATTATTCTAGTCAAGAACAACCTATGTGGCATTGTAGGGCCCTAGTGTTGGTTAGGTGTGTGCAGGGTTTCAGTAAGACTTTGGTAAGACGCCACAGCTGCATGTCCCTCAGTTACAGAGAATGCAGTGGACACATGTTATATAGGTAGTCAATGTGATGGGCAATATAGTGGCCAAGCCTCGCGGTGCATCGGCCCCCCACATGTGGTGTACAACCTGCTCCTCGTGGTGTATAGCCCTGTGGTGTATAGCCCTGTGGTGTATAGCCCTGTGGTGTATAGCCCTGTGGTGAATAGCCCTGTGGTGAATAGCCCTGTGGTGCATAGCCCTGTGGTGTATAGCCCTGTGGTGCATAGCCCTGTGGTGTATAGCCCTGTGGTGCATAGCCCTGTGGTGAATAGCCCTGTGGTATATACCCCTGTGGTGAATAGCCCTGTGGTGAATAGCCCTGTGGTGTATAGCCCTGTGGTGTATAGCCCTGTGGTGAATAGCCCTGTGGTGAATAGCCCTGTGGTGAATAGCCCTGTGGTGTATAGCCCCTCCTCTTGGTGTACAACCTGCTCCTCGTATAAAGACAAGAGGGTCCAACTGCAGACCTGCAGGATGAATTTCAAACTGCTGACCTCCCTCCTGAGGCCCCTTAGTTCTGTGAGCCAATGGGACATGAGCATGCCCCCCCGATCTCAGGCCCCAGTTTTATTATCCAATGGGAGTTGAGCATGGCCTCCCTTCTCAGGCCCCAGTTTTAGTATCCAATGGGAGTTGAGCATGGCCCCCCGTCTCAGGCCCCCGTTTTATTATCCAATGGGAGTTCAGCATGGCCTCCCTTCTCAGGCCCCAGTTTTATTATCCAATGGGAGTTGAGCATGGCCCCCCGTCTCAGGCCCCCGTTTTATTATCCAATGGGAGTTGAGCATGGCCTCCCTTCTCAGGCCCCAGTTCTGTGAGCCAATGGGGTTAGTAGTAGTAGGTTGCTGACAAATGAAGTGTGTCACGTCCTTAACTACAGTCAAGTCACAAAAAAGGACAAATAAATGTAGTTACAGAGTTTCTTTTTTAAGCTAGTACCGCCATGGCGTATGAGCGTTGTAATGAGTGATGTTGTGTATGAAACACATCTGGCAGTGTAAGATAAGTGTCCGAGAAGCTTCGCCCTCTCTTGGACATCGACATCAACCGCTGTCCAGAAAGAACACATCCATACCTATCACGCCGTTCGACTGTATGGTCTGGGAGGCTGAACCCTTGCTCAGACAAGGACATCATTAGCTAACCAGGCGGAGCTGCACTCATCTCATGCCACATTGTATATGTTTTTATTCAGGCTCACAGGATCCACGCATCCATCATTCATCATTCATCCATGCAATGCATGCATGTATTTGAACATGATACCGAAGGCCCATCTGTATAGACGCAAGTCATTCACCACATAAACAACAAGAAGTGTTCCCTGTGTCTGTGTCCACTGTGTCTGTGTTGGAGTCACCGTAATGGATGGAGTGGTCTCTGCATTATTCATCACTAACTCATTATTAAAAATAGCTGCGATGAGGAACAATAAGAAAGAGATGGCCAATAGAGTGGTGGCACAGTGTTTCAGTGGATAAGTAAAACAGGGCTCAATATCTGTCATCTTGCACGCTATAATAAATGTGCAGAAAACAGCCACATAGGATATGCATATACATTCCGAATTGATTTTGGGGGATCTTGAATCGTCGATGATTCAGATCTTCAATAGATAGACAGACTTTGAAAGACAGACTTTGTCTTCAACAGTCAATTCGTTGTGTTGGGGACATTGTGCTTGTGTCACAGCAGCACATTCCATTCAGAGGGGCTGCTAAACAAGTGATACCACAGCATTGCTTGGCTATATAATGTAAGTTATATACTGCTTTTTGAACTCAGCCTTCTGTGTTCTATTTGCTGTGATATGTTTTGCTTCCAATACATACTTATTTTGTTTGATAACCCCTTTGTCTAATGACAGTGGCACTATGTACTTTTCAAAGTAGAGCACATTTTAGACCGTCAGGCTAGAAGGATACACAGAAAATAAACCTTTAAAGTTTGGCAGTATTTCAAAATCATTAAAGATTATCCAAAAAAAAAGTCAAATGCCACTTGGGTCAACAATAGCTGGTAATAGTGTAGACATATTGTACCACTCCCGCTGGTGACAATTGGTCAAAATTGGCGTGCAAATTGAGTATTGCGGTGCTGGTGATTGTGGTCAATACTTGGCAGAGCACTTTGGCTGTGACAGTGAACTGAACGCAGCATTCGTTCAATATGCTGAAACCCATCATTCACATGTATTGCACATTTTTTATCAGTCCAACACTTCTACAGTGTCTTTATCGTTGTGCTACGATCGGATGTGAATACCATTCTGTCTCCAGAGACATCCACTGTTTGGCTTCATTTCGTACCATATTAAATACAAAAAATGACTTGACCATTGCTATATATTTTGCTGCGTTGTGTACTACATTTTTCATTACATTTAAAGCAAAATATCATATTATGTTACATTTGGTCGCATCCCAATGTCTTCGTATGCCCTTTACCCCCTAACCTCTGGGGAAACTGGGCAAAAATAATAATCCAGTATTGATGTGATATGATCTTTCGATGTCGACCTAGGTCACTACGATGTGTTACTTTGACAAGCGGCTCATGCGAGCCACCAAGCTAATGCAGTGTTTCACACACACTTTAATTGGGCGGGTAATTTTAGATGGGTTTTTTCGTATCCGTCTGAGAGAACGATGATGTCATCGATAGTGATGTGATCCATAGTGTTTCCCATACATTTTCCCATACAATTTCTTCTTCTATCCTAAATGGATGAAATCATATAACTGGAGAGCTGTGCGCAATATATTGATTCACACTCACTCTCTCATCAACACACTACCATTGGACCGTCTGTGAATACTTAACTGCTAACACACTCTGAATCAAACCATGACCATGCATGGGAAGAAGGATTTTTGTAGGCTTTTCCCTGCAGAGAGGATGGCTGCCTGATCTAGAGTTCACTAATCAGTGTTAAGGATGCCAGAAATACGAACAAACTCTATTGCGCTGGTGTTGTGAAATTTGCAAAGCATTTTGGATCGCTAGTTTGTTTGACACGTCATTTCATCTTGTTCTTGTAAATAAACCATTCACTTAATCTGAATAAAACTGTAACACAATAACCCGTCTTAACTTAACTTTTGACGATGGGTCTGGCCTGAAGGATCAGACTTGACCATGCAAAGTCTTAGTTGAGGACACCCCAGTACTTACATACTATATATGTACCATGTCCCTGATAATGAGAAGCATGCTTTCAACTGCAGTATTGTAAGGCCAGATGTAAATAGTAATGTGAGACGTACTGGTGTTGTAAGGTTCCCACTCAAGGTGCTCACCTTGAGGTAGACCTGCAGGTCCTGGGCCTGCGTGTGCAGCAGGATGTCTGGCTGCAGGTGCTTCAGCACGGCCACACACACGTACACCTGGTAGTCAGGGCCCATGAGCACACAGGTGGACACGTAGTGGCAGACCTCAGGCCAGTCCAAGTAGTTCCAGAAGCATTGGTTCAGCCACTGCAGGCACATCTGGAAATCACAATAGATCATATTCATCAGTGTCAATACTGAACTGTAAATACGCTTTACTCACACAGCCCTACCCACTAGAGGGGAAAGGGAAAGCTGTTAGGGGGCAGACACAATTGTTAAGGTAAGGTTGGGCTAGTTGATCAAAACATCAATAATGGGTAGGGCCGGCTGTAGCTCAGTGGACAGAGCGGGGCGTCCTCTAACCATCGGGCCAGTGGTTCGATCCCTTTGATCCCCCTCCTCCAACTGTCCACATGTCGAACCCCACAAATGTACTGATCGTAAGTCGCTTTGGACAAAAGTGTCTGCTATATGCCCCTTTACAATTTAATCATAACATACATACAAAGGATTATTTCCTTCTTAAAATCCAATAGTGCGAGCCAGTTGAGCACATGTTGCTCCAATAGCCAAGTGACTCACAACCTTTAGAAACATGCAGCAAAGCACCGACCACAGCGTTGGGTTGTGGCTGTAAAGGTCTGCAGCATGCGGGCTGAGATAATGTTCTGCGCTGAAGGCAGGACGTACACGTAATACATCACATGGGCAGTTTACCTCACCGGTCCGTTGTCAATGGGATGGGACACAGTAACACAGCAATATATCACACATGGGGATAGCCGTTGTATGGAAAGTACTTTGAGCTCCCCACAGTACCAGATCATAGATCACCTCTATAGATCTCTACAAGTCAAATATGAAAACAAGTCAGATCATGATTTAAGCACAACACATTTGTAACTCTTTATTGTTGTGCAAATCTATATTTTACAACTGAGGAGATTTTGTAATATTTGTGTTATTTTAAAATGGGCGGGTGGGGGTTGGACATAACCCCTAAACGTTTCAGGTCTCCAGTTCTTTAGCGTTGTCTGCCAGTCGTCACAGAGCAGGTCATAAGCAAAGACATTCCACCAATGACGGCGTAAAAAAAACAAAAAAAGGCGTTCAGGGTTTCAAACCTTGTGTCAACGGATGTTAACTTTTCTTGATATCTTTATCGATTTAGGCGAACGCACGCACACAGACATAGGATTAGGGAACAAAGAGACAGGAGGAGCACACCAGTATTACCCAATGATGAGCTTAAAATGTAATCAGTGACCCAGATAGAGTTCCCACAGAGTGGACCGAAGAATCACTAGGTGCTTTCCAGAAGCTTTGAGAACTTTTGTTTACTCAGAGCAGATATTAAAAGTGTTATGCAACAGCTGATTATCAAAGACCTTTAACAACGTCAGGTCGCTAATGACTCTGATTGAACCAGCAAACGCATTCACACAAACATGCACATGCACGCGCACACACACACACACACACACACACACACACACATCCCAAAAATCTTTGTGTGCAGAGAAAGACCTTTACAGAAAGGGAACTTTTTAATTTGGAACCTGGATTTGGCGGAACATTAAATGCGGAGTCACCAAAAGGTGAGCGTTCTGGCCTGCACCTCGCCACTCATCTTAAACAGGTCGTCACCTCTCAGACCACAATGAAGGCTAAGCATTATGTCAAGTACAAATAGTCAGATGGAACGGTAGCTTGGTACACTATTTGATCTACAAGAACAAGTTCAATAAGTCAGGTGTGCATTTAATTTAAGGTGGTTTGACTTAGTAGTGTTTTAACTTAATAGTTAGCCAGAGATGTTGTATACTAGCAGCGGTTAACCTAGCAATTTAAATGCTTGAAACTGAAGCATTTAAATTGCTTTTTAAACTTGAAAATGTTCTGGTGACTTTCTTATTGTATTAACAGCAATGCAATGTTTCACTTTCTGATATTAAATATTACATTTGTCCAGCAATATATTGTTCACTGCGATTGAAAGTAAACTGAAGCTTAACCCAATCACTGACTGGTTACATGCTGGCTTTGTTGGGTCGTAGGGTGAATTATTTTAACAATCCTTTCATTTTATACTGTACATGGATTAAAATATTGCATTAATGCTGCAACTACTTTAGTGCAACCAGGTACATTTCACCCTATATTGCCTGATATTATAAACATCAATATATATATATATATATGCAATGTTATTTTTAATCCATGGGATCCCTATCACAGAATATGTAATCTCTGATTCATGGGATAAATGTTCAGATCATCTACATCTAACATCTACAATGTTAAACCTCTACAATCACACCAAATGGCTGAGAAAGCTGTGCCCGTGATACGCCCCACTACAGAGGGCACAGTGGCAGCTCAGTTTCACTGTTTTACAACACATAGACTAAATACACTTTAAGTCCATTTTACTTTACCCATAGAGCTTCATAAGTAACACTTTGTCTCGGTGCCTTCCAGGCAGTACCCCAGGGGCGTGTGCTGTGCCACCAGGCAAACCTGCTCACAAAGCTAGAAGAGCTAGTCCAAGTCAAAGTCAAAGTAGCTTTATTGTCAATTCCTTCACATGGCAAGACATACAAAAGAATCGAGAGGACGTTTCTCACCCTCCCACAGTGAAACAGATAAAGTGCACAGACACAACATGCAGGAGAAGACATTCCTAATATTAAAACTAAAGTATACATAACTACAGATCAACTCAACTCAACACAACTCAACTTGCTCTTTAATGTCATTGCACAAAAAACACAGAGTGATTTTTGGCAGCGAAATGTCGTTGCTATGCCTTATGCTATGGCTATGGCTATGGCTATGCTATGGCTCTCAGAGAAATAAAAAAAGACAATACAAGTAGTAAAAATAAATATGCAATGTCGGAATCTACTGTTATATGAGATAGGAATAGCAGCATAAGTAGCATAAATAGATAGTGCAAACAGTAGTGAGTATTGACAGTGCAAAAGAACAGTACGGGCAATAAGGAATTTGCTGGTGATGGGAATTTACTGGTAATACTGATCATAGTAATAGTGATAGGAGGGGAGGATACTCTCAGGCAAGCTCTTGCTGCACCTCACCCCCTACTCTAGCCAAGCCATCGGACACCACGGGCTCCCTCTGGGGCTGCCTCTGTCCCACCGTATGGACGACGTCAAGGCCCCACTACTCCACACACGCATTACCCCGAGCCACGGCTTCAGCCAAGTGGATCAGGGGACGGTGAGCCGGAAGGCATCATCGGGGGGTGTGGATGCCACGGAACCAACATCAGCACCGAGCCAGCAGGGCTCAAACATCAGACAGGGAGGGGGACCCCCCGTGATGCTGCCTGCCGAGTCTAGGAACAGGCGTACAGAAGGCACAGTGCATACGGAGGGTACGTCTGTTCCAATGGGCGAGCCAAGACAGCGCCCTCTGGTCTGGTTCCAGCGTTGTTCTGGTCTAGAGCCTACTCCCTGCCTGAACAGCGGACTCTGGTTCATGTTGTGTGCTCACCTGTGAGGGGGTGAAGCCAGACATCTTGAAGGCAGAGTGGACCAGCGGGACCTCAGCCTTGAGCAGCATCTCCACATAGTGAGCTGTGCACCAGTAGACTGGAGGGATGCCCGACGCCGCCACCTCGACTGGGAGGTGCACCTGACAACACAAACACATCATCGTGTTGGCCTCCTCCTGTTGTTCCTGGTTTGATTGGACCTAGTGGTATTAAACTAAATGGACTCTAGGAATACAACAGAATTTCATGGTGATGCATTATTTTCTATTGTTAATCGTTTAGCTGCACAATCTGTATCGGAGAGTTCACATTTTTAAATAAATTAAACATTTTAATAGATACAAAACCAGTTGATGTAAACCTACAAACCTGTGATAGGTGTCTATGTGTGTGTACCTATTTGCAGGTGTTAATGTTGTCTTCATTGTTATCTGTGTGTGTGTGTGTGTGTGTGTGCCCATGTTGGCAGTCTCATAATGGAACCACAGTTGTATTAAACCTTAGTGAATGTGCTTTCTCTAACATGCTAACTGCTCCTGTTTTGCCGTGCTATGGACAAAATTGAGCACATTCGGCAGCATGCAGTTAGCATGGCAATGTGCAGAACATCCCAGTGTGTGCTGACTGTGCACAGCGAGCACAGAGAGGCACAGCTCTCACAGAGGCTGGGGAGAGCCTGAGTCTTAAAAGGCTTTGATGAGCGAAATGAGACACGATCCCTGGGATCATCGCACACCTTAACCTCTCCTGATGCACATGCTGGCACTGCAGTTTACAATGATGCCACATGTCATTATAGAGACATTTCTTTCTTTTTGTTAATTCAATCCTTTCCTCACAGGCCTTGCTGCCAGGCTTAGGCACATTGGCTAGCAGTGGTCATAGGTTAATAGTGCTGGACTGGAAAAAAGTGATTAGTAGTGGTCATTGGTACATAGTGCTGAACTGGAGAAAAGTGATTAGTGTTGGTCATTGGTACATAGAGTGGAACTGTAGCAAAGTGGTTTGTATACTTTCCATAGGTTCATTGTGTTGAACTGTATGTGTTGAACACATAGCGGTTAGTAGACTAGTGATCATAGGTTCATCGTGTAGTGGTCATAGGTTCATAGTGTTGAACTGTATTACAGTGGTGAGTAGTGATCATAGGTTCATAGTGTTGAACTGTAGCACAGTGGTTAGTAGTGATCATAGGTTCATTGTGTAGTGGCCATAGGTTCATAGTGTTGAACTGTATTACAGTGGTTAGTAGCGATCATAGGTTCACTGTGTACTGGTCATAGGTTCATAGTGTTGAACTGTAGCACAGTGGTTAGTAGTGATCATAGGCTCATCGTGTAGTGGTCATAGGCTCATCGTGTAGTGGTCATAGGTTCATAGTGTTGAACTGTATTACAATGGTTAGTAGTGATCATAGGTTCATTGTGTAGTGGTCATAGGTTCATAGTGTTGAACTGTAGCACAGTCGTTAGTAGTGATCATAGGTTCAGTGTTGAACTGTAGCATAGTGGTTAGTACTGGTCATAGGTTTATTGTGAAGTGGTCATAGGTTCATAGCTGATCACGGCATTGGATATTAGATAATTGATTGTTGAATGTCACACTGTAATGTTACAGTCAGTCAGTCAGTCATTTTCTAAACCACTTATCCTCTAGAGGGTCGCGGGGGGGCTGGAGCCAATCCCAGCTGCAACGGGCGAGAGGCGGGGTACACCCTGGAC
>JAOPUI010000085.1:11721061-11739489 GCA_027123135.1 Urophycis floridana | reverse complement strand
TGTGTGTGTGTGTGTGTGTGTGTGTGTGTGTGTGTGTGTGTGTGTGTGTGTGTGTGTTTGTGTGGGTGTGTGTGTGTCAGTGAGTGAGTAAGTGAGTGAATAATTGAGTGAATAAGTGAGTGTGTCTGGTGAGTGTGTCTGGTGGTGAGTGTGTGTGCAGGCGTGTGAGTGAGTGTGAGGGTGTGGTCTCCCAGCCTACCTGTGTGTGAGGGATCTGTGCAGGGGGGCTGGGGGTGTTGGTACATGATGTTGATCAGTGTAACCACCAGGTCAGTCAGGCTGAAGGGATCGGGACCTCCAGTGGGACGAGAGAGCCGATAACAGCGCAGATTAGTGCGTTTGCCAAGTGTGTGACTGAAACTGAACACTGAAAAGAACCCAACGTAAAGGACAGTCTGTCCGTGTGGTCTGAGGGCAAGGCACGGGAAAGAACTCTGTGATGCTTTGTCAGACCCACAGAGTTATCAGCCCTTGCACTACACAGTGGCTGAACACCGACCAGACAACAAGGATAATGGTCTGGGTGGAGTAGATAGAGGGGGGTGAAAAATGGGAAAATAATTGAGCCGGTATGGAGAACAAAGTAATCTAACAAACATATACTGAACAGACTATATTGAATGCACATGATGCACAATTCATTAAGATGACAAGTAGATAATACAATGCTTAAGATAAATATGTGAAATAACTGAGGCCAATATAATGGCATGCTGGAAGGTATCTTTAAACTAAGTGTTTTTTTAAGTTTTAATTAGATTTCAAATCAGAAAAATGTTTTCTGGTCTAGTCACGTTTCATGTGTGCTGGGACAGCAAAAATGTTTGTTGTTACACTCATACTTTAAGGATTACTATTGCTTTGCTTTTAAAAATAGAAATAGAAATAGAAATACTTTATTAATCCCAGGCTGGGAAATTGCAATAAGCAATTTTAAGCAATTACCCAAGTGTACCCATCAGAATCAAAAGATCACTGTGCTAAACTATATAGTGGGAGAAGAACACAAAATGTCTGAAACAAAAGTGTCTAAAAGTCAGAACCTTGACATATTGTTATTTTACCGTAAATAAAGCCAACACCGTGGCAACATCACAGAGCTGGTCGTGACTCAGCTGTTACTGCCCCTAAAGTGTCATGTTATATTGTGTTGCAATTATTCCGAATGACAATCCCATCACTGCGGCACCGTGCTGCATGAGTCACTAGGGCTGGGACATTAATATAAAGCAACTAAACTATTGAAATGGAGTCCAAACTGAGGAAATCAAAAGGAAGGGATGGGCCGAGGTGTGTTTGTGGACTGTGTACGCGTCTGTTTTTTTTTTTTTTGCTGGTTGGTAGACTTTGCAGATTATTGTACAGTCATACCTTTGTGTTTCTTCATCCTGATAGGGAAGAGCTTTCTGCCATTGGTATAAATTAGCACTTTTCCAAGAACACAGAGTGAGTGGACAAAAAAGGCGTATTCCAATTCTCTCCTGGTGTAAACGCTCCACTGAGAGGAGCCTGCAACAAACAAATGACAGGGCACGGTGAAAACTCTGATGATGCTGATGCTGATGTAATAGCATCCACATCTTTTTCTACTATAATATATACATCTATATATACATACACATATACATATACAGTGGCCATAAACTGTGGCAATCGTGTGTGAAAAGTTACCAACATGTCAAAAAGATAACACAGAGTACAGGCAGAATGAACAACGTGACACAGGCTGAACTAAAGTGGAGCTTTGGCAGCTGGATACTCCGTGCACTGGGCGCTTACTGTTCTGTTGCTCCACAGGGTAACAGGCATCAGTGGGCTGCTGTTCACAGTCGGTGAGGTGTTGCAGACACTGCTGAACAGCTCCCACAATCTGAAGACACCCAAACAATATGATTTAGCCACCAGCCATATGACGATGAACACCAATGAGTAAAAGAAGAGCTGCATCCGTATACTTATAATGAGCAGAGATGAGGTATGAGTATAATTATTTGTAGTTTTTTTTGTTAACTTTGTAGGTTGGTAATACACGGCACTCCACTCCGCCCTCTCCCACCTGGACAAAAGCCATACCTATGTAAGAATGCTGTTCATTGACTTCAGTTCAGCATTCAACACCATCGACCCCTCCAAACTGAGATCTGGACAGTGACCCCTCCCTCCGCAACTGGGTATTAGACTCCCTGACCAACAGACCGCGGTCTGTTAGGGTTAACGGTCACACCTCCTCCACCCTCACCCCGAACACTGGCGTTCCGCAGGGCTGTGTGCTGAGCCCTCTCCTGTACTCCCCTTTCACCCACGACAGCACACCGACACATGATCACACACTCATCATTTCAAACACCAGACGACACAACGGTGATAGGCCTCATCCGCAACAACAATGAGTCAGCATACAGGGAGGAGGTTGAGTGCCTAGCTGTGTGGTGCACCGACAACAACCTGTCCCTCAATGCCATGAAGACCAAGGAGATTATCGTGGATTACAGAAAGTCTAGAGGTGGCACACACACCCCCCCCTCCACATCAACGGGACGGAGGTTGAGCGTGTCACTAATGGGAGTCCACATCTCCGAGAACCTCTCCTGGTCCCTCAACACCTCTGCCCTGATCAAGACGGCTCACCGGCGCCTCTTTCTTTTTGAGGAGACTAAAAAAGGCCCAACTCTCTCCACAGATCCTGGTGAACTTCTACCGCAGTACAATCGAGACCAACTGTGTCACGGAGTGGTATGGTGACTGCTTCGCCTCGGACCGGAAAGCACTGCAGAGGGTGGGGAAAAATCGCCCAACGTATCACCCCAACCATAGACTGTTTACTCCTCACTCTGCGAAGGACAACTCTCACCCCAACCATTGACTGTTTACTCCTCATCCCCTCTGGGAAGGACAACTCTCACCCCAACCATTGACTGTTTACTCCTCATCCCATCTGGGAACGACAACTCTCACCCCAACCACAGACTGTTTACCCTCCTCCCCTCTGGGAAGCGCTACAAGTCTCTGGGCAACCGGACCAGCAGGTTCAGGTTCACCTTTTCCCCTCAGGCTGTCATCCACCTGAACTCCACAACCTTGTGAACGTTGCCCCGTTGTCCGCACTATGGCTATTTTACTCACACCAATGAATGTCAATCATTACTGTGTTGTAGACATGGACGTTCTGTTTTGCAGTTCCGCTTCCTGACTGACTACGTGCTCCGGGTTGAAGAGGCACACAAAGACTTTGACCAAAGCTTTGGTCTGTGCAATGGGAATGTCTGCTGAAGAAATGTTGGTTGATAGTAGATCTTACCAGCATCCACGAGTAATGCCAATTATTACCATAATTGTTTTTGCTACTCAACACGCTGAAGAGGATTGTTCACAAAAGTCGAAAGTAAAATAAATATTAACACAGAAATGTTTGATGTTTAAAATGTTTGCCAAACGAATCACAGTCAACAATGCAAAATCTTAGTGGAGGTCAAATATAAATGAATATAATAACAATGGTGTACATTTAATCCCATATCCTCACTACAATTACGCTATCATTTCAGATGCTATTAATTCACTTGCTATTAATTCAGATCTAAACAGAAGAGTCATTATGGAGTTTAATTTACATTCACATTTAGGGCATTTAGCAGATGCACGTACATTTGTCGGAAGAAGGTGAAACACTTCATTGCTGCTAATACAGTGAGTCACTAGAACACGTTTCAGTTCTAGTGACTATTCCAATTCATAGGTTAACCATTGCAAGTGTACAACATTTCTGGCCTAAGATGCTAAGTGCCAAGTTAGAAAGAGAACTCACAAGGTGCCAAGACGTACAACATACATGCATGAGGTAGAGGATGGATGTTATGCAGGGTTCAGGTGAACTCTGAACAAGTCACTCTTGGCACAAAAATCTGCAAAAATCTGCACTCATAGGTCAGCCAGTTCACCTTAAGCAGCAGCAGTGTGAGGATGTACAGCCAGTGTAAGCACTCAATAATAAAACTAGCAGCTTTTTATTATTGCGACATTTAGGATTTAGTAATGCCTGTTACTGAATCATCTTGACATTATCACACTGAAATTAAAATCCTAAAATCCTTATGTTGTCTGCTTTTTGTTTTTGTCTTTTATTGTTTGTTCAGCTTTGTTTGCCATCTCATTCAGTTGTTATTTTGAATAGGTTATGCATTTGTGTTTTTTGACATTTGCTTGGCCAGCTACTGTCAGCACTTTGGCTGTTTTACTCAAACTAATTCATGTCAATCATTGCTGTGCTGCAGAGCTGGACATTCTGTTTGGCAGGTCCATATCAAGTGGAGCTCTTGTAAACTGCCCCATGTGTTCGCCAGCTGTGGCCTTGTTGGGCCCGTTGCCTAAACATATAGTTTAAATCTGACTACAATTGAAATTCAACAAACGGTTGCAGAATCTAGATCGGGGGTCTCTAACCTTTTTTCCTCCGGGAGCAACGCATGTTTTCTAACATTTATTCTCATAGCTCATTTCACCCTAAACAAACGGAATAAGCTTGTTTTGCCTGAACATTTACAAAATGTCGGTGTCCACAACTCCCATTTTGTTTGCATTAAAACATCACGTCACGGCCGTTCCTGTTTCCCACTCTACATGGGAAAGTTTTTAGCCTCTTATCAGTACCTGCCATGGTTACTGCCCATCTCACATCACCAGTGACTCATCAAGCTTGACAGCTGCACAACTGTTTGATTGAGAACTAATTGGCAAATATTAATTTTGAGTAAGAAGGGGGCGGGACATCTATGAATTGATTGGACATAATGAACCCTTTGGCGAGCTACTTGGAAAGGGGTAGCGAGCTACTGGTCGCTCGCGACTGACACGTTGGAGACCCCTGATCTAGACATTTCTCACTTGTAAACCGGGTCATAGACTAACCAGCTAAGTATTTTACTCACCAGAGTCTTGTATTTTTTCTCCAGAAGTCTGAAGATGACAGCTCTGCTGTAGTAACTATGCTGTAGAAGCACAGAACCAGTTCAGGAAGTGGGGAAATATTTGTGATGGAGACAGCCATACCATGGATTTCATTGGACAAACATATAAGTAGCCACACACACCATCCACTTATTGAACCAAGTTGCTTTTATGTCCAGCAGGGCGAGCAAGTAAACAGGTTCAAGTGCTTTCTCGGTCCCTGGCGAAGCCAAGCCAAGATCAGGGTGCACCGACAGCAGGGAGAAAGTGCTCTCTATGACTTCTTCCATGTACCTAAAAGCATGGGGAGGTAACAACATGTGATAGAAAGCATACAACTTCATTGTAAATAAGCAGAAAAGCTGATCACACCACATACTTCTCCGGGTGGCGAATCCAGAACGACGGCATTTCTTTCTGAAAGTCATTTATCAGCCTCATCTAAAAATAGAAAGCATACGAAAAGAGGAAATTCAACAAAACATTGTATTGAGTAACTCAAACCTAATCCTCATGTATATTCAACGTGTGAATACTGTATACTACACTGAGATGAAAACGGCTGAGAATGCTCCACCTGTTTGAGAAGGCGGCTGATGTCAGGCCTGGTGACATCAATCCCATCGGAGCCAATAGGAAGGTTCAACTTGTGAGACAGGAAGTACCCCTCCAGACTCTTCGCTACACATAGAGGTTTATATAGGTTATTATATATAGGGTATAGGGTATGGGTGTTATAGCATATGGGGAAGGTCCAGGCCTCTAGCTGGGCCTATCTAGCTGGGCTTGCCACCCCAGGGCCATCAGCATTGCGTCAGTTGGCCAGCACCACATCGACTTGCAATTGTGATGCACGCAGCCCTTGTCAATGATCCACAACATCTATGTGACTCTGCAACCATGTTGCAGGTCACATTGATGTGGCGGATGTGTCAGGTCTTACGTTCTTCTGTTGCCCCAGCATGTGTAGGCCTTTGGATGCAACTGTGATGGCTCTGACGGAGAGAAGGAGTGAGACAGGAGACAGTGGCTACAGCAATGCCTGTTAACTGGTGTACCTAAGCTGCTGTAGATCTCTCGGGTCAAATTGAACGGCGAGGAAGAGGAAGTCTTGGCAAAGAACTTGAGTACTTTATCCTGCAAAGAGTGGAAGAGGAACATATGAAGGGCTCCACATATATAATGAAGACATACGAACAATAACTAAAATCTTTGATTGGAGTTTTTGGTCGATGTATTACGTTAATTACGGTATATTGACCTGACAAATCAGATTAGACTGCAAAAGCCTGTCGAGGACACCTCTAATCCGCAGACAAAACAATGCCATCGGAAGCGGGACAGAATGAAGTCTCCACAGACATAACGATAGTATACGGAGAGGGACACAGTAAAGACTGAGAGACACAGGGACACAGATGGGATTGGATGGGTAAAAAAAAAAACACAACAGAAAATAAAGACACTAAGTTCTTTGGTATGAAGCCATTGGAAGGGGGTTCAGGGTACTGCTTGCCAGGCAACTATGGACCTGCATGCAAGATGCATTTATAATACATACATAGATGGCTGGCATGATGATGGCATGGCTGATTGTGACAAGAAAGGGGGTTGTAAAGATTATCTTTGTTTGGCTGCATTCCATGCATATTACCAATAGATGAAGTATAGATATAGTAGTATAGTAGTAGTAGGGTAAACATTGCAGCTGCCATGGTGCGCAGTGTGTACCTCATGTAGGTTGAAAGCTGACTTGAATGGGTTTGAGGATTTGATCAGATCTGTGTAATATTTCCATTTTGTTTAAATCATGTTTGATCATGGGTCACAACGGATCTTCAGCTGTGCAATAGTGACATTCAATATTTTGTTCAAGAGTTGACTAAGGTAACGTACATTACTGTCACTGAAACCAACCAACAACAAACACTGGCAGATAGTAGATACTAGATAGTGGTAGTAGATAGTACTCTCGACAATGTGTCCAAAGTTGAATCTGTATACTTCCCAAGACACTGTGCTAAAATTAACTCCCAGCATAACTATGCGAGGGACCACCAGGACAGTAAATAGCTTATGTGTTATATCTAATCAGTGCAGAACCATGATCTTTCATGGACCATTTTAATTGCTTCACTGATTAGCTTCATGGACATACCAATTCACCTGATTTACTTACGCCGCCCATGAAGATACCAAACTGATAAGCAGATTAGCATTGTACAGCAAGACGTGCTCCGTGGCTGCACACTAAATACACGTGCTTGTCTTTCCACATGTCTTTCAGCATGTAGTACACACATGCTAAACACATGTATTTGTCTTTCTGTATGTAGTAAGCACACCTCAGTACATATCAGATTTCTCTTTCTAAATACTCAAAATCTGAGTGTGTCCATGTCAGTATATACAGTAGGTAGTACTAAGTATACAAAAATAGTTTGTATAAGGATAAAGTATG
This sequence comes from Urophycis floridana, assembly GCA_027123135.1. Lineage (NCBI taxonomy): Eukaryota > Metazoa > Chordata > Actinopteri > Gadiformes > Phycidae > Urophycis > Urophycis floridana. Next base: position 11,732,084 of record JAOPUI010000085.1, on the reverse strand, counting down.
AAATAGAATAAAACTGAAATATTGAAGCGCAACAAATATATGATGTACAGTAAAAGAAGAAGGAACACTTGTAATGCAACAGCAATTTGCCTGTGTCCCTCCCCACGGGTTGTGCAACATGTTGATGTTGGTGTGAACAGAGAGGACATGAAGCCAACCTGCAGACCAAACAGCTCCAGGCACTCACACTGAGATCAGGGTCACGGTCGTCCAGCACGGCAGACAGGCTGGTGCGCAGGCTGTTCCAGGTCTCACAGCTCAGCACGTCAGAGGGAGGGGCACAGCACAGCTTCTGCAGGGCCTCCCAACGCACCTGACATCCATGACAATAACACAGAAATCTGTCTGGGCTGGTGTTTCCCCACTTACAATACTGTGCACTTTGTCCACGCATGAAGCACCGAGTACATCACTCAATCTTGACACAGTAAGCATTATAACAATGGTGACATAATCACTGCTTTAGGAAAATAACTTTTAGTTTTCACCTCTTTGGGTTGACTGGAGTCGAGTTGTTCAGCCAAGGCTTGAAGCTGCTCTTGTTTAATGAATGCATAACTCTGACAAGGGAATACATAAGTTAAGTGTAGCACATATGGTTGTTGAAAACTAGCAAATATCAAATGGAAACTCTATAGTACAAAAGAAAACATTGTCCCATTGTGTTTCCTGAATAGATAACTTTGAGGACCAGCATTGTTCAAGAGTGTTATCAAGCAAGTTACACGCTCACAGAATTGTGGGTGGATTCAAGAATTGTCCTTCATTTGACCATAAATCAATGAATGTATCCAGATAAAGCACAGGGTGTAACAGGCCAGGGTCAGGTTGTGCTAGATATCATTAAAAATGTGACCATTGTCAACACGTAATAATATCTATTCATTATGGTTAGCGTAAAAAGTGAAAAGAGTTTAATTTATGCAGTCTGACTACAATGTGTCTTCCAGAAGAGGCAGAGGCAGCCATGGAAATCAAGCAGGGGACATATGTATATCTGTATATATCTCTATATCTGTATTTATTGGAAGTAAATGCTATATATATATATAGACTCCATACAATAATATATAAAAAGTGACTTTGAATATGAACACCAAACTGATGTTGAACATTCAAAATAGGATCTGATTTGAACACATTGCAGGTAAGATTCCATAAGATGGATAAGATAACATAAGATGCCTTTAACAAGTCCAGAGTTGTAAAGAAAGAGCAGAACAAAGCAGGACAATGCAAGAAACATCCACTCCCTAAGTTTCTCTGCCGTTGAGTGATTGACAGGCAAGATGGATTCCCTGAACCAATCAGAGAAGAAATGCCCTGAGTGGTATAAAATCGAAATGGTCTCTTGCAGAGGTAGGTGCAGTCAACCAGAACACATAAACTCACAGTGCATTTAACCCACTAATAGCTGATGTACGGCTAGGCAATTTTAACAAATGACACTCAAATAGTAGCTCTTGAATACTAGGTGTATGACCTTGATGGGATTTATTCAGTTTATCTAAATCAATGTGCATGGAAACAACACATGTGGGTAATGGGGCATAGCTGCTTTTCATTCACTCACATTGTTTAAGGAGGAGTCGCTGTCTGAACAGTTGTCGTTGAAGTGGCTCTCAGACTGGCCATGGAGATTCTCCCTGTCGATTTCTTCTTTCCTGAGTTGGTCCTCCTCAAACTTATTGATGAGCGACTCCACAACCATACTCATGGTGTTCTTCAGAGTCTGCATCATTTGCTTGTATCTGGTAACAACGACATGTTGATGTTAGTGTGCATCTATAGGCTTATTATGGGTTTTCTATGTCATGTTGTGGGGGGATTGAAGCCATATGTGCCACAATCAATTCTGAATAGATCTAAGCAGCATCATTTATATTTTACTTACAAAAGTATACTTATAAAAGGAACATTTGTGTCTTGGATGTATTTTAAATAAATCCATACTGAAAGCACTGTCAGAAAATCTGACACTTTCTGCGTTGAATCAAATTGCTTAAATACATAGAGATTAGTGGCATAATCTACAACATAAGTAAATATCCAATGCCCTTTCTTTGTGTAACGGTGCCAATGCTCTACAAAGCGGGATTCGCTGGCTGAACCGCCATGCAAACGCCACACTGTTCTCACTCGGCTGAGTCTCTGGTCCTCCTGGTGACAGCATGGATGTCATGGGTGGAGCCGCCGGTGTCTCCTCCCGCGCCGCGCTCCGTCTCGGCCTCCACCACCGCACCCAGCGACCTGTCGACGTGCTGACGGAGGTACCTGACAAACTCATAGCTGGCATGGAACAAAAGGCACAACCGGCCCATAATCATTGATATTACAGCCACATATAAATGGTGCGACCTTAAGACGAGATTTCACCCGAGAACATTGAACATCATATCGGTAAATTGATCATAGATGAAATGTGGTTAAGGCATAACATTTTCTGACGTAATTATATGATTGTAACTGAGATTCAAAAAGATTAAGTTATGCTAATATATAGGTTTTTTTCTGTTTTTTTTTTAACCTGGTTTTACTGTAAGGAACTTGGAATCATCTAATACATGGGATGGTTATTTGGTTCATGGCAGTAAGCCTCCTCTTAGTAAGTTAGAGCAGTCATCATTGTGTTTACTGTACTTGTGAAACTTTTTGTCGGTCTCCTCCAGGTGAAGAAGGATCTCTTCAGCACATTCGATGGATGGAGCACCAGAGATTCTGTCCTTTGTGCTTTTTAAGAGCTGCCTGAGTAAATACTGCAGCTCAGCCTCATCCTCACTGGAGAAGTGCGACATGGTCTGGTGCTGCTGGTCTGGTGGTCTGGTGCCTTGACGCATGAGAAGAGGTGCAAGTCAGAGAAGGGAGGCCTACTGGTCCTTGAATTGTGAGAAGTGACACACTGTAAGCCAACTGGTCATGTGGAAAGAGTGAACACGACTATAATAATAAAATATAATAAATGAAATACAAGATACTATCGTAGACATAGCACTGTTAGCCCCACCTGTGACCCACAACCCTTGGTGTTGTCATCAGTACGCACCCTACGATAAAACACCGGGGTTATGGGTACCTGACGGGAACGTAGCTAATAACATTATGCAACATGTTGTAAACACTAGTGTCCAACAGACACGTGCAGGGCGCATGCAAAGCTGTGTTAGGTGGACAAGGTTGAGTTAGTCGTCAAGCATCTAAGGGTGATCAATGATATGGGTTAGCTAAGGTGATGCCATCATGCGTTACCTTTAGACGAGGTAATCAATATCAAGGTTTAGCTATGGTGATGTCACCATGCGTAACCACTAAAGGAGGTGGTCAATAAGATGTTTTAGCTAAGGTGACGTTACCATACGTTACATCTAAAGGAGGTAATCAATTAGAAGGTATAGATCAGGTGACGTCATCAGGGATGCTTTACCAATAACCACTTTCTGCTAACCTGCTAGGACGTGACCGAGCAGCGCTGAGACGTGAAGACGACGTCAAGTCTCACTTCAATGTCATTATGATTGCGTCACGATACCTATTCTTACAATGACGTCATATGTGTTCTGAAAGATATCCCATACAGCGGAGATACGTTATCCAACTTCTTTTATATTGACAGATCCGTCTCCATGGAAACACACCTTTTAGTCCGCACTGCATTGTGGGTTGTATAAGTCCTGCGTTGCATTGTGGGATGTGCCAAATATCATTACACTTCGAATCAAATTTTAAAAAATGTAAGTAAAAAACGACGAGGTTGATATAGTGTCTGTGTGGTTGTTGTGTTTGCGTTTTATTTGTATCTGAGGTTCTACCTGTTGTCTCATATTTGTGACGTGTGTGACGTCCTGTCACATGACGCTGTTGTAGTTCTTCCTGGAGTTAGGTCTCTGTGTAGTCCTCATGTGGTGTCATCCACTTTGTTGAATATTCCTTCCAGTTATTCTGACTGATTGCAACAGAAACCGTAACGTGTGTCTCCGTTACAGCGTAATTTGTAATATTTCGTTTTGTGCATCGCTACATTATGTAACTGCTAAAACAGTGTGTTTTAGAAAGAGCTATCTATCCAACGATCTGGCTGTGTATCACTGCATGACAGCAGCAACAACATGGCAGCAGTGGACAGCTTCTCCCTCTTATACCGAGAGATGGCTCGGTCCTGCAACAGCTACGGTGAGACCCTGGCTCTGGTCGGGGCTCTGTACATGGCATGCAAGACGTGCATGTTGTTACGTAGCTGCTGCTCTTTGGTCAGGATTCACTTCCTCCCCCGACTTATGCCCACCAGGAAGACATTGGCCCAGCGGTTTGGTGGATGGGCAGTTATACATGGTAAAGAACATCTTCTCATTTATTAATGCCAGATTCTGAACCAGCCATTGCATATAAGGCTTATGCAAAATACTGTAAGCTGTGTATGAGCATTGAGCACTAAGGCCATCATTAATAACGCCCTACATTGTTATTCTATTCTTGCATGGCTTTGATGCGTTCTTTTGGCCCTAGGTGCAACAGATGACACAGCACGCGCCTATGCGGAGGAACTTGCCAGGCAGGGCATGAACATTGTCTTTGTGAATCACGATGGCACCATGAACACGGGGGCTCTCTCCCAGCACTATGGCGTGGACGTGACTCTGGTTGAAGCTGACCTGGCTCTCGGTGAAGGGGCCATCAAGTCCCTCAAAGATGCCCTGTGGGATAAAGACATTGGCATCTTGGTGAACTGTGTCTCCAGGTCCCTGGCGTTGCCGAGCCAACTGACTGAAATGTCTGAGCAGGGACTGCTGGAGCTGATGAATAGGTCCGTAGTAGCGACTACATTGATGACCAGACTAGTGCTGCCCAGGATGGTTCAGCGGAGATGTGGAGCTGTGGTCCATTTATGCTCTGGTGCAGGCGGTCGCTCCTCCACAGGGAGGGCAGCGCTGGTCGCCTCAGAGGTGAGTTCACCCCACGAACACCAATCACATCATAGCCCCCAAAGTGCTTCATCATATGTCCTATAACTTATTCAAGCAAACCCCATTCTACACATGCTTCACTCTCTCCGTTTCCCTCTGTTCCTCTGACGTGTATAGGGATTCCTGGAAAAGATGTCACAAGCTCTTCACCTTGAATATGGCTCCCAGGGGATTTTCCTCCAAACTCTGACTCCTCTTCAGGTAGTGACATCAACCACTATCTTATCCTGCTGCCTAACATAACAGCATACTTGTATCATCCTCCTGTTTTCATGACTTTTCTCTTTAGATGCCACCTTTTTTAATTAGCGAGTGGTGGAAATGTTGTTCCAATAGCCCTGATGCATGCACCCTCACTAAACCAAGTTTCCGATAACCATGGTGCATGCACCCTAATGAACCACCTTCTCCTTCTGCTTATTGCACCAGACATGAGGTAGAGAACATGGAAGGGTTTGAGGCTATCTCTCCAGTTTGAGGTTTGAGGCTATCTCTCCAGTAAGAACACGTTGATGACTCATACTCTTTTCTCAGGTGTCATCCAGTGGAAGGGCAGCATCTTCAGTGTTCGTCATGAGAGGCTGGCTGGCCCCTACAGCAGAGGTCTATGCCCGACACGCCGTCTCCACCTTGGGTGTGGCTCACCGCACCACAGGCTACTGGCCCCATACACTGCAGGTGGGTAGCTTAGAGGGGACTCCAGGGATGTGTTTACAATCATTTGATGACTTTGGCATTTCAATTCTGTGTGGTGCAATTTGATCATCATGTCTTCTGATAAGACCTGCATCATTCAACCATCTTAATCTGCAAAGAATTAATCATCTGCTATAACTGTATAATATATAATATAATTCTGTGTAATATACTCTGTTATCACATTTGTACAAGCTAGTGGACAAGGAAGTGAACCATCTTTGAAAAGAAGAACCATATAATATATTACTGTGTAATGGCAGTAGCAAAATAAAAAAGAGTTGACAATCGGATGGACATAGACCACAGTTTAACTTAAATGCACGTCATTACTTGGATTTCAGTGTTGTTTCTTTATTAGATGTATTTTCTTATTTTTCAGCATGGATTCATGAGTTACATCCCAGAGTGGATTTGGTTGCTGGGATCCCGGTTCTTCTGATTTGTTCAACATCTTTTTCTCTATCGCTTTTCCCATCTATCCTTCTTCAAGAATGAAAATTGAATGTGGCAATTTGTTTGTAGATTGGAGAACCATGATGGCTTAATCCATTAGCCCAGTTGACAATGTATGCAATTGGTTGAACAATACAGTGCATCTGTATTTTTGGTGAAAGTGCTTTGGATGTGACCACTTTCTTCATGTGAGCCAAAGTTCCCCCATGTCCTCATAGTACGGAGAGGCCAGTGAAAGTAACCTTGTTTAAATATGTACTCATTTGAACAAAGCACTACAGCCGTTCAGCCATTCCTTTGTGGGTTAACCTTTCAATGTCTCCATATTATTAGTAGCATGAGTCCACAGCGCACTCACATAGCACTACTTAAATATTGCACCACCGCTCAAGTAAGACAATGTATAAACACAATTCTTTGGATATCAGCACGCCCCAAGGTTTATTGGCCTCCAAGTGTGACTTGAGATAGTATTCAGATATTTCACAGACATGTTGGTCAAATACCTTGAAATACAATATTTAAATTCATTGCTTCTTTGTGGGTCTGAAGCATACCCTTTTAGTAATAATACATTATGAAGTAGATGGTTAATTGTCTGAGAATATGACATGTAACACATATAAACAAACATTGTAGATGTGTGTCAGTTTGTTTATGTATATTATATATATACTGTGTACATCTATATATACATTTAGACATTAGGATGAAACATTAAAAATCTATATATTTTTCCTTTTTAAATATTGAAATCTGTAAATATATCACATGTGTTCCGTTTCCATGACCACCAGTCTATTCATAGATCAAACATCCCCCATTGGTAAATTCACATATTGCAGCAGCAGCATTCCATAACAGACAGACAGAAATACTTTAATGATCTCTGATGAAAATTGCATCACTTTCAAGTTCATTTACATAGTAAAATAGAATTCACAAAAAGAAAGAGACAGTGAGCCAGATCAACCGTAGTACAGCTACATATACTATTTACATCCTGTGTAGATAAAGTAAGATATTTACTTTTTTACAGTTATTTACAGCATCTTTACAGCATATTTACAGTTATTTATCCATGTGCGTTATGTGTTAACAATGGACTATGAATGAAGACGAATCTTGTACATGTAACAACGTAGCCGTGCAGCAGCTATGCCTGACACTGATGATAAAGGTAAAGATTGTGTAGCCTGATTACTGACAGAATGAAAGACCTGCTGTAGCGTCCCTTTGCGCAGCGTGGATGGAGTAGCCTGCCGCTGAAGGAGCTGCCCTGGGCTTTCACTGTTCCGTGCAGAGGGTGCGAGGCATTGTCCAGAATGGACAACCGTTTAGCCATCATCCTCCTCTGCCCCACTTCCTCAGTGGAGTCCAGTGAACACCCCAGGACAGAACTGGCCCTCGTCACCAGTTTGTCCAGCCTATTCCTGTCTCTCACTGAGACTCCCCCACACCAGCAAACCACTGCAAAGACCAGGGCTGATGCTACCACTGAATCATAAATGGTCTTTAGCAGTGCACTACATACACAAAAGGACCTCAGTCTCCTCAAGAGGGGGAGATGACTTTGGCCCTTCTTGTATGGTGCATCTGAATTAGCTGACCAGTCCAGTTTGTTGTTCAGGTGAACCTCCAGGTATTTGTATGAACTGACAATGTCAATGTCCACGCCCTGGATGTTCACCATCAAGATCCGGGATTTCGTCCTGCAGAAGTCAACCACTCTCTTCAAATCTCTTCGGTCTTGCCGGCATTCAGGTGGAGGCAGTTCAGAATAGTCTTCAGAATGTAATAAATTAGCCAATGAGTCTCCTATATTCAATGTGGTCTGGTCACTGGTGGCGGTGGTGACTTGATTGGAGGGGCGCTGCAACCTGTGCAGTCCGTTAGGATTTATTGCAATGACCAACCTAACTTAACCAAACACCTACACACCAACTGCTTCGGTGCCAAATGTTGTAAGAACTGCAAACTTGGCACACATGTACCACGTGACCATGGGACAGACAGACAGACAGACAGACAGACATACTTTATTGATCCCTGAGGGAAATTGCCTATATACTATATGGTGAAAGAATTATAGCAATAAGGCCAAAAATTGGAAAGATTAAAATGCATGCAAATGCTTGAAATTTAAACAGCTTTGCTTCACAACATTATGCTCAGTTGTTGAAGATGGCTAAAAATACAAAATTCCATAGTATATCCATGCCAAATTTGAAGTCTATATCTCAATAAACAAAGTGGATGTTTGAAGTTTGCCTCTCTAAACTGTGCCTTTCTGCCAATAATGGCTGGCTAAAGGGCACACATCATTTCTCTAAAGCTTGTTTTGATGGTAAATTTTGCCATTGTTTACTTTCGAAAAATGGTTGGCGATGATTTAGATGTGTTTACTTGTGGTAAACCTTTTTTTTTAAGAATACCAATGCCACCTACCATACGTTCTACCATACCTACCAAACTGCTCCACAAAATATAATCTATGCCTATGTCCATGTGGTGCAGCGGTAATGCATGGGGACGATTCAAGTCTGACTTTCATTATTTTTGCCACCGTTTCCATGTTTGATGATTTTGAGATGTCACCTTTCATTAAACCTGGTTTTAATGGCATACAAATGCAATTTTACAATATTTACCAAGCTCATTATTTCCTCCCAGTATGGAAGACTCCTCAAATTATGACCCGATCTTCGATGGCTAATTCACCTATAGTCCAGTGGTAGAGCAAAAAGCAGATGTGCAGGAAATCCCTGGTTCAAATCTCAACCATCCCCAGAGACTAATCAGTCTGACTCAGGCCGGGTAAGGCTGCTTAAACCAGCCATCAACCACACGCTCCACACGTTTGCTTCCAGTAAATGTGCTCTTATGGCATACCTTTGCTGCTTTACCATACTGACCAAGCTCACCATCTGTGCAAAGTATGGAATGGACTCCTCCTTCCTGAAATATAGTCTGTTCTGCCACTGCTGGGTGACACCTGCATGTGGCTCTGAGGTAGAGTGTGTGATGGCAATGCCAAGCAATGCTGTGCAAGATGTCTGCTATTTGAAGCTGTCTACTGTGATGTATGTATTAGGCCATACTTACCATGCTTGCCATACCATGTAGGACCCCATTGTCATCACTTACTATATATTTCTTTATACATTTTTGCAGCTAGTTGTATTTTTTTGCTGGTGAAACAAGAGGGGATATGGTGTGCGGTATGACATCTAAAATATTGTTTAGTTATCATTAATGACTGTCTGCCAAACAAGGACTTCTGATGAAACAATACTTTATTATTTGTCAACTCAGCTTCACACACAAGGGGGAGGGACAGTCCATTTAAGATTATTGGGATTTATATTGTTTGTGTCCAATTATTATTCATTGTTTACTGTTCAATTGCATAATATGCACACAGTATACAGACAGTAAACAGTGACATTTTCACTACAAGGGCTTATAGTGAACACACTTCTCTTGTGTGGTAACGCAGTTGACAGCCAAAAAAAAAAATTGTATCCGTTACACATGGAAATCTGTCAAATCTGGTAGTATCAGGTGTTAAAAGCTCCAGCTGTGATCGTTAGGACTCTCAGAGGAGAGAAGTACCAACTATTTGCTCGAGTGGCTCATTTTTTTCATTTTGAGAATACATGGCTAATTTAGACATTAGACTGATAGACATTTGTTTAATCTCGCGATGCCTCTTGCGTTTGGCAGATGTGTCTATGTATTTATCAAATCGTATTCATAAAGTTACCATCAGTCACACAATGTATCTTATCAGGCCTACCAAGTTTAGTAGACAGTTTGTCCCAAACTGAACAGCTGTGGTGTTTTTCATTTGTGGGCTTGTACAAGGAAAGGCTTACAGTGTTTAGTAGGAGATAAGGCAGGATGTACAAATAATGACATTAACCTTTTATAATCATGTGAAAGAACAAAAAACAATGAATGAGGCAGTTGAGAACGCTAGATCTGCGCTTGTGGCGATGTGTGTTGGATGTATAATTAGTTTGTTTCAGTCCCCACACAATTATGTCTGCAATGATGAATTCAGTTTGACGTTCAATATTTCCCCCTTTTTTGCTTCCTAATCTCAATAGTTCATTGAGAGTCGATTTATTTTGGATTAGTCTTGTTTACACATTTGACAATGTTTCACACATATTTCCCCGAGTGCCACACAATGTCTTTGATATTAGGAAGAATTTGTGTTGAATATCAATATCAGCAATCTAATAGTATGAAATATTGTCCAATGTCGTCTTTAGAACAAGGCTAATCTGAAAGAAATCTGTCCTTTTTCAACAAAGTGTTTTGTTTGACAAGAGAATATCCCCAGACTAAAATCCCTGTGGTGTGTGTACGTAAACCTTCATTAACCTTCTTGATTTTATCTTTTGTAGGCTATAGGAATGAATGAAGAATAACAAATCAAATTGTAGAGAACTCTAGCCATACTCTGGGATGTGAGGCAAGAGATTTGCTTCTGGCGAAGTGCTTTTACAGTATACTGTATCAATATCCATAGCATCCTAGACCTAATGCTGTATAGCAGAAATCTATTTTACTGTTTTATCATAGAAGTGACCACGAAGCACACAAGCTTCCTTCCTGACTAAACAAACTCAAGGGGAATACAAATGAAGCAGTCTCAGAATATCACCCACCACTGCTGTATAGAAACATATTACTGTATTGATTCAGATTTCCTTGACTCTCGTCAACCTCTCTTTTACACACACCCACACAAAAACATGTAGCACCCTACCCTGAGGAACTGAGAAAGAGCTTCTTGTTCGAAATGACCTTTAATATTAGGGCGGGCTTTGTCCACATATACAGTATGTGTCTCCTTGTAATGAAAAAATGTACTTCAAGAACCTTGGACTTCTGTCAGAATA
>JAOPUI010000085.1:11615126-11635126 GCA_027123135.1 Urophycis floridana | reverse complement strand
CAATATGCTGGACACAGAGAAGGTGTTGAGTTCGGTTACAGATCTGTGGACGTGGTCAGGAGTGTCCTGGTGAGGACGTCCGAGCGGCCGGACATTTCTTGAATGTTTCAATATTAATAAATTAATCAATCTGTCCAATTGAAGTCAAATGGTTCCGGCCCGGCCGGCGCCAACACCCGCCCTGATATACCGTTCTGTAGTTTCTCCATCAGTGTTTCCCTCCGCCTTATGTCACCATCAACATTCTTTGAAGCTGATGTTGTAGCTCTTTTTAAGATGTTGATGTGTTCCCCAGATACCGGCACAGGTATCAACTACATAATCACATACTTATTCCAGATACGCCGCATATGTACTCGCCTGCTGCAACCTGCATGGTCTCTCTTACAACCAAAACGCTGATTATCCTTACCCTGATCATCCGTTGATCAGACAGCGACAGCGACTCCCACCCTACTAGTGATTCTGGCAGCCCGTGTTACAATTCATCGTGACTACATTGACATAATATACATTTGCCCAGTCCACTTGCAACCACTTTCATTTTCAGTGGCGGTTCTAATGGATGCTGAAAGTGTGTTAGTGAAAGGGAAAGGTGACTGTGCTTTAGATGGAAGATAGACAGGGCCTTAATCTTCACCTCTGTCTCTCGCATTCTCTCTGTTCTCCACTATCTCATTCCCATCTCTCCTGCTCTCATACACCCCTCCCCCTCTCTCGCTTGCTCTCTCATCCCTCTGCTCCCCTTCTTTTTCTCTCTATTTAATGTCTCTCATTCTCCCCACTCTCTCCCATTCCTCCCCCTGTCTCGTTTTCACTCTCTCCTTCTGGTACTACCTCTCTCATTCTTTCTCTATTTCATACTCTCTGTCTCTCAGCCACATGTGGTCCTCCTGCTGCCAGTGGTTCAGACATGTGGTTTGATTTAGAGCTGTGGAAAGGTTAAATAGGAAACTTGGAGAGCTGAAAAAGAGCTGCGTCCCTTCCCATTATGAGATTTCACTATGCCTCACAGAGGCATTCATCAGACCTTCTTACACGACTCGAGAACTACAGCCTATCAGCCAGCGGTGTCACTACAAGAACACTTCCTCAACATTTCAGGGGCTGGGGTCCTCAGAAGCAATTCCTCTATATTTTGCCAAGAAGTTTTATGTTTGTAAAATAAATAAAAAGCCATTCTCAAGGACTTATTTTCTTTCATTCTTACAAACCTTTTTGTAAGAATCAACCGCTAATAAACTCTGTAGTAACCAAGCGACATAAACAAACACTTCATTTGAATTGGTAAGAAAGCAGCACTTTTCTCACACCTTTCTTCATACCTTTTGCGGAGAAGGCGGGATAGCTTTGGGCAGAGCGGGTTTCCACCAACCCTCTGGTGTCCACATGTCGAACCCCAAAAATGTACTTTTTACATGATTGTAAGTCTTTTTGGACAAAAGCATCTGCCAAATGGCAAATTCTTCTTCTAAAAGACAAACAGAAATCTGCACACTGACGTTTTTTTCTCAGATTAGGATATTTTTTCTGCTAGAGCTTCAGCTCAGCCAAAGCAAAGTAAGCGCCACCACCACTCTGATTGGCTGAAGTGTTCAGACACAGCAAGGCTGTGTCCCAGGCCAGAATGGTGTTTACTGTGAGAGGCAAATGTGAAACTCAGGTTGGCATCATAAGGCTATGAAAATGTAACCTTTTTTTTGGATTCAGTATCATATTAATCACAAGGGAAATTGTGATTGATCAGGATGGAATAATAATAACAGAAATAGACAATAGAAAAATCAACTGTGCAAAAATATGAACATAAAATACAGTAAGTAAGCAATTATCAAATGACACATAAAAAAGTCTCCAAACTATCCATCCATCCATCCATTGTCGTAACCGCTTATCCTCTACGAGGGTCGCGGGGGGGCTGGAGCCAATCCCAGCTGCAACGGGCGAGAGGCGGGGTACACCCTGGACAGGTCGCCAGCCTATCACAGCCTTCCTCTCTATGTCTGGTTGTTTTTGGACTACATTAAAATGTATAATCAGTCTTGCCACCCAGCCTTTCTCATTCAACTTTTCTACTTGTCAACAAATTGACAAAAACATATTTATGATATTGAATTTGTATGGCATCTGCACTCATACACTTTTACATACATCATGTAAAAGTGTATTAGTCTTGTTAGCATTTGTATGATTGCATGCAAACAGTAAAGCTTGCAAGGCTGTGGTAGTGTTTAGGGACTGTAGCATGCCGGCATGTTGACATTAGCTAATGAAATGGCGTGTGAGTACGCATTAGCGTGTTTGAACCATGGCGGGCTTGTGCCTGCATGCCAGAATGTTAGCATGGTGAAGGGAAAGCTTGGAGTATGTGCATGTGTATTAATAGTAGTGTGCTAGCTCTTTATCATAGCTAGAATCAGGGCTGTAGTACTCGAGTCCGGACTCGAGACGGTTTTTCTATGGTGTCAGACTTGTCTCGGACTCGTACTGGTATTTGGACTTGGACTTGTCTCGGTCTCTGCCACTGGTCTCGCCAAACATGGCTTTTGGTCTCAAGCGAGTCTAGGTGTCTTTATTATGTTTACAACACTGTCCACTTGATAACCAATCACACACTAGTTTGTCTTTGCGCGCACTGCATCTGCGTGCCCTGATAACGTAACGTTATTGTCATTCGTTTTCATTGATTCACACACTGACAAACAATGTCTGCCAAATTTGCCATAATAAGATTTGGTTATATACATCACCAGGAGTTTGTCAGCACTGCGTTAAAAAAAAAAACACAGGGCAGACTGCAAATTGTGCAAAACAACCATTTCAGCAACCTGTGGGACAAGGTTAAACTTCATGAGACACCTGCAGAGGCATCAGACATCGCAGTAAATTAACTGCAGCTAGGAGGTGCTTAGCCTTATCTATGTGTTAATGTTAACATTAGTTAACATAGAGGAAGATAATGTGTTCTTGGACATATGAAATATGGACTCGGCCTTGACTCAGACTTGAATATTTTTGCACTCGATCTTGTCTTGGACTGGAACCTCTTTGAACTCAGTCTTGACTTGGTCTAGTCAAGACTAGTCCTAGTCTTGGACTCGGCAAAGGTGGTCTTGACTACAGCCCTGGCTAGAGTATAATCATAAGGTAATAGTAATGGCAAAGCCCCCACCCAGGATGTTCAGCATGGAGAGGTTTCAGCATGGAGAGGTTTCAGCATGGAGAGGTTTCAGCATGGAGAGGTTTCAGCATGGAGAGGTTTCTCACAGCCAGTAGAGGTCGGCCTCCCTAGGCCACACCCACTGAGGGCTTCTGGCTTTGCCAAGAAAGTAGACTTGCACTCCTTTTTTTTTTAATATCAGTGTCAGTATCAAAGTTGAATCGATCATGATGCAACCCATGACCTTAAGGACTCTGGGCTGATGAAAGCTTCACATAGGGTCATATACTTATTATTACTTTTGTTTTTTTTTTACAACTGACACACACACACACACACACACACACACACACACACACTCAGTTCTCTGCACTGGGTGCATTCAATTCTGCATGTATAAAGCACATCGACCTTTATACAATGCAATATAAGTTGTTTTGAGAAGTACTTACTGCCAAGAACTTTTATCATGTGGCCAGCGAGAGGATTGCCTGGCGGAGACTCCTTTGAATGTTCAGTAGACACACTTGTTGAGGTCAGGACCCCCCCCCCCGGCATCTGTTGGCAGACCGACGTTGATCAGGTTTGAGACTCAAATGTGCTCTGGAGAAACGATGATCCATCATGACACCTTGAGTTATAAACAAACATGACAGTGATTACTCCTATAAGATCAGAATGCTTCTGTTCATTGACAGAGACATTTTATTATTACATGGGAAATATTTAGTGTTTTGAAATAGACTTGAGAACACTGCCTGGAAGATAACCTTGTTAAATGTGAACACATCAACAGCCTCTTGATGTTGGACATGGCGACCTGGTTACCTGCTGGTTAACCACTGACGTCACACACCTGTCCTCCACTAGTTGAAACAAGTTGAAGGGGCGTCGACACCTGGCACCTGGAACCTGGGGTCGGGGAGTTTTTTTTTTTTCTCAATAGACAGATGCTCACTTCTGTTGTTTAACTTCCAATGCATTTCAACAAGTCAAAGATGGGTTTGCTTTGGTTTTTATTCATTTCATTTAGTTTCTTAAAGGTTT
Source organism: Urophycis floridana (assembly GCA_027123135.1). Lineage (NCBI taxonomy): Eukaryota > Metazoa > Chordata > Actinopteri > Gadiformes > Phycidae > Urophycis > Urophycis floridana. The sequence goes on along the minus strand of JAOPUI010000085.1, from coordinate 11,630,919 downwards.
AATCTTCAAAACAAGCCACCCTGGTATCTTCATTTTACTTTGTTTAGCTGTCTTGTCTTAAATCTTTCCAGTGCCCCCCTTCTCTTCCTCCTTGCAATCATTCCAAAGTTATTGTCCCCGTTTCAAAATAGCTCCTGTACCCGGCCCACTTCTGTTGCTCAGGACCAATGCTGTGGCTCTCCTCCACTGGGCAGCTCTGACAGAAGCTCTGATGTAAAACAGACCATTTTGACATGAACTCCTGAAATGAGGAAGGGTACAGATAAAGTCACCCCGGTATTTACTGCAAATGATTTGGATCCATGTGCGGCACATGCTGACCTCTTGACTGTAGGTACAGCAGGGCCTTGTGGGTTTACATCCTACAGGATGTCAGCCTACAACGCTTATCACTGCCATTAACGCTATCATCATTTATGTTAAGCCACTGGATATTTCAAAAAGCTTTAACATTTTATGAATGTAATTTATTATTATTATTATTATTATTATTATTATTTATTGCTGTCTTGTGGCAGTTTTTTGTTCATTGAACCGAAACTTTGAACGTTGACATTTTCTGCTTAGTTTAGCCCTTAATCTCAGTGTTTGAGATGAACTGACACTGTGGGGGGGGTAGCCTTCTGTGTATTATTTTTTTTGTGACACAAAAAATGTCTATCTAATATATTATATTATTGCTTTCTCCATTTTAGTGTGGTACACTGAGGCTCCAAGAGGTTAATACATAACCTCAGTGGGTAGAGCGGGTGGACAGAGCGGGTTGTCCACTAACCGTAGGGTCGGCGGTTCGATCCCCTTGTATTCACCCTCCTCCAACTGTCCACATGTCGAACCCCACAAATGTACTGATTGTAAGTTGCTTTGGACAAAAGCATCTGCTAAATGCCCCCTTAAATATATTTGATATGGGGTTTTATAACAATGTAACAAGTGGGAAGGTCAGTGTTGATATTTTGTTTCTCAGTAGTTGCCAGAAGAGCAGTGTTAACAAGTCTGTCCACGGGTGAAGTACAATCCGTGTAGTTTGTGTTTTTGTTTCTGGATGAGCCAGAGCATCAGCAGTCTCCAGGCTCCTGGCCTAACGGCAGCTCCCTGCCACAGAGCTCCACAGACCTGCTCCATGGGAATGGCCCAGTTTAAGAAAGTTCTCTTGTCGGTCTTTTGCAAGCAAAACCTAATGCAAAAGGTTTTGTTTGCGAATCATTGATCTGAACTGGTCTGAACGTGGGAATTGAAACATTGAATTTATTTTAAATGCACAATTGTCCGTCAACCAGAGGGATCACAAACTATTGCAAACTGTTTTTTTTTTTTCTGCATGCCTTTTTTCTTTTCTCAGGGGGAGAGAAGATTCCTCACCTTCTACATGCCCAAACTGATCATCGTTGGTCTGCTCTGGCTCTCGGCTGTCACTCTGGGGATATGGCAAACGTGAGTCAGGATGCTCTGTCAAGCCAGCATACTTTTGGCATGTTGAGTACACTCACACTCTACTTACTGTCTTGTATTTTCTCATTCTCATGCATTTGCAGGGTCAATGAACTTCAGGATCCTACCTACCAATACAAAGTCGATATATCCAACTTTGAGGTGAGTTGTTTTTATGATTTAATGACAATTTGTTTGAGGACCTGGGACTTGTTTGACATTTAAGAAATTACTTATTGGGCAACAGTTCAATTACAATGCCCTAACAGGCTTATGAAAGCAGTTCATAATTATGATCATACACATGATAATTACTATTGTTTAGTGTAATAGAGTATGTTTTGTTTTGTTGGATGTGTGCCCTGTGAATGTAGAATTTGTAAATATCTTCTACTTTGTCTATCTGCAGGGCATGAAAATCTTCTTCCTGATTGTGGTGGCCCTCTACATCCTCTACTTGATCTTCCTGATCGTCCGAGCATGTTCAGAACTCAAGAATATGCCGTACTCAGGTAGCTCAGTATATTGTTGCAATTGTCATGCCCTCAGGAACATGTTCACTATATAAACACATGTCAAACATGTCACCAGATCTCCGGCTGAGGTTTTTGACATCGTTGACCCTTGTGGTGCTCATTATAAGGTATGTTACTTGAGGGAGACACAGCTTGTCCCCATGTTGGGACCTGTACTTTTCTTGCATGCATTGGGTGTTCATTTTGTACTTCAACCGAGTGTATTAATGTCTCTAGCATGGCCATCCTCTACCTGCGGTTCGGCGCCAAGGCTCTTCAGGACAACTTTGTGGCCGAGTTGTCTACCCACTACCAAAACTATATCCTTTTTCACTGTTGAGTGTTTAACTCGCCACAGCGTTAGATGTTTTTATGTTGGTTCATGTTTGAGTCGGGTTTACTTTGTCTGATTCCTCCTTAACTTGAATCTTACCAGCTGAATTCCTATCATTCTATGGCCTGCTCAACTTTTATTTGTACACACTAGCGTTTGTGTACTCTCCTTCTAAAAATGCTCTTTATGGTATGTATGACTCTTAATTGAAGTTGCTTCTTATTTTTTGGCTTATTTGGCATGATTGCATTAATGCTTCGGTTCAATTCCCCAGACTCCCAGTTGAAGGACAACCCTGCGTTCTCCATGCTGAACGACTCCGATGATGAAGTGATATATGGGTATGACTCGTCCACAATGACGCATTCAACCGCTGAAGTAGTTAGAAGTACATGACACACCGATCTGTGTCTTACGGGCTCCGTTTATGGACTTGGCCCTAAAACCGTTTGATTGAACATACTCTACCAAACTCACAGTTTGCCTCTCGGTATCATTTTTGTTGCAGGAGTGACTACGAAGAGATGCCGCTGCAGAATGGCCGGGCCATCAAAGCAACGGCCAAGTACCAAGACGAGAGTGACAGTGACTGAATGCACCTCCCTATTGCTCCACCTCCCTATTGCTCCACCTCCCCGGGTTGAAGAGTACGGACTTGTTCCGTGGCCAGCTCATGTGTACATATGGGCGGAAATAAAACATTTAACTGTACATAAATATTTTTTTTAAGAAAGTCTAAATGTGTACTGAATGTCATTCTGCTGAAGGTGTGCAGGTGTACCATGTTTCTAACGGTTTCTAATGGATCCAAGCGATTTTCAGTCACATAACAAAAGCCCATCCATAATCACAACCCTGACAGTGCTGTACACTTTGTATTGCCAGCATTTACTATGATAGGGATGGGAATGGTGCCAACATGGTATTTGTCATGGGTTTTGTTAATATTTTAATATTGTTTTTGTATGTGCTGTATGTTGAACCACTGTGTCTGTCTGTGCTTGTTTTACTTCTATTGCCAACGATTTGACCACCGGAGTTTTCCTTTGGAATTATGATTCCACAATGTCAGATTTAAAATGCCAGTTTAGCATCTATGCAGCTCTCTCTATATAGGCCGCTTCTTAACGGACAACTAAACTATTTGGCTAGAAACATTGGCTTGTTCTAGGAGTTCCATTCATTAATCAAAGCAATTTTGTTGTGTAGCAGCCTATGATTGCACTTACTTTTAGTTGTTTTGACTGTTGTGATTGTACTTGTTTTCTTCTGCAACTTGTATCATGCGTTTGGTGTGATGTTGAGAAGAACGGTGAAAGGACCAGTGACGTTGATGTGATGCCATGAGACACTTTGGAAACAGACATTAAGTATTTAAAGGAACCCATTTTCTTTTTCAATAACCACTTTACACTCCTACTTTAATGGTGTTGAGACACATGGCTATATTTATAAAAGTGCAACTCGTGGGTGACTGAAAAATCAAATCAAAAGTGTATTCTGATCGAGATTGTGCCTTGACTGTCACGCCACGGTTAAATTGCATTTGATCGAAATTTCCTTTATTTGATGAATGTAACTGTTGATTTTAGTATATCTACTGTTTAAGAGGGGTACATATGAGACCTCTGTGTTTGAGGGACCTACTTGCAATATATTTGTTGCTTTATGAAATAAAACGGTGTACTGCACTCAGAATCAGAATGCAAAACAAAGGTTTATCCAAACAGCACACTTGTAATATGTCAAATGTATCCTTTATAAAATGGGAACTTAGGATGTATAATACTTGTCATCTCAAACACACACACACAGACTCAGAAGTAACTTATTCAGATGGCCAGGCCAAAAACGCTGATTATGCAGTACATGGTCTTATTCTCCCATCTCACTGTGCAGCTTCCTGTTTCAAGAAATTATAACACAAAATTCATTCGTCATTCACTAGCTTGTACAGCTTTTCAACGACTACTTTTGAAAAATAACAAGTATAACACTTGATGCAAATCTTGTGTGGAAGTCCATTTCTGAAGGGTGTGCTTTGGCAATCTTGTGGCATATATGAGCAAGGTGGTATGAATGTGCAGATTAGAAAAAGAAACCTCCACACTTACCATCAGTGGTGTTGTCCCAGAAGCAGGTGCTGGCTGTTTGCAGACCAGCTCCATTCTTCTGCATGATGATACAGGTAACTGAAAGCGCCCACGCGCACGCACACACACACACACACACACACACACACACACACACACACACACACACACACACACACACACACACACACACAAGCTATTTAGGAAAGTCAAACCGAAAGGCAGCAAAGTGAGTTTCGCTGTTCGCAACCAACTTACCAATGTACTTGAAGGGTTTGTTAAGCTTGCCAAGTTGTCCCAGGCATTGCTCCACGACACCATTGGTCCACTGGTGTACTCGGCTGTGCTGATAGGCATTCGCTCCTATGACTCCTTCTACAGACTGGCCGACAAGGCAGGATTAAACTTCGAATAACATCAACATAAAAGCAATAGCACAATAAACTACTTGATCCATTAATTGCCTACTAAAACACAATCGCTTGTTCGCCAGGTAGATCCTCGATGATGACATCATGGCAGTGGTTAGTAACCATCACGGTGTCCTTAGCAACGGGACGCGTTATCCGTAAGCAATACTAGCTAGTGTTAGCAAGTGCACATTTAGCTACGATGAATACGCAAAAGTAGGCTCGATTATGTCTTACCTCTTTTATGATTGTGCTCACCTCTTCTACGACAAAGGAAGTCTGTAACAACAGAAACAGCAGACAACGGTTGATTCTACCCCCAACAGTTGACTGGATGAACCTACTCTTTGATAGTTGTGTGCTATTTATTGTACTCGTATGAATCTTACCATTAACTACATGCAACATAACTACACTCAGATAGTATGGAAAAAGTAGATAAACCACTCGTTCAATATGACTAACTTGCCTCCTCAGCTGTTTGATACTCTTCCATCTCCAGCGCCTGGTCGCTCTCTTCACGAGCCGCACTCGTGCACATGCGCAGTTGCGTCATCCTACCGCTAGCTGAGGGCATGGACGTAATTCAGAAGCTTGTCTGAGGTGGTAGGTACTCATTTTATTATAATGTTAAGATTGGTATGTGTACACATATCACTTGCATTGTTCAATGTAAATACTAACCCTTCTAATTTCCAGAGTGCCATAACTTAATGCTGGAAAACAAACATGTGGATAGTTTAAAATAAATGTTATTGCTCAGTGAATAATTTAGGATTACTTTCCTACTTTTATCTTATTCCATTTGTCTTTTGGCTTGGCTTCAAAGTGTTTGGTAGAATTCGCAAGTAATTGTGATATCACTTGACAGGGATCGTGACGTGAACTCCTCTACCTTAATCCCCACCAAAAACCAAAAATCATTGCTCTTCTAAAACCTGGTAAAGATCCAGCATATGCAAAGAGCTTCCGACCAATCTCCCTGCTATGCCACCTGTACAAGTTGTTTGAACGCCAGATCCTCAACAGGCTTGCCCCAGTCGCTGAACCAGCCATCATCCCTCAACAAGCTGGATTCCGACCTGGCAGATCCACAACAAGCCAACTTCTGAATCTCACACAGCACATTGAAGAGGGGTTACATAAAGGACAGGTTACAGGAGCCGTCTGTGTTGATCTGTCTGCTGTATATGACACTGTGAACCACCGCCTCCTCCTGAAAAAGATCTTGGAGAAAGACCTGGCACTCACAGACCTCATTGAGCCCTCCTGAAAGATAAGCGCTTCTATGTTGTCCTATACAACAAGCAAAGTCGCTGGCAATGACAACGGAATGGCTTACCTCAAGGCAGTTTGCTTGCTCCACTTCCATATAACATCTACACCAATTACCAGCCAATGAACCAGAACACTGAGTGGTACGCTGACGACCTCTGTGTGACATCCCCATACTCCTCTGTGGAGTATGCGTGTCCTGTTTGGAAAGAGGTCATCCCACGGCAAAAAACTAGACCCAGCGCTTAATCACTGGCTGCTTGAAACCCACCAACATAAACAACCTGCACCTCCTCACTGGCATTGCCCCTGCTGATGTGAGACAGGAAGTTGCCAGCCGAGTAGAGATGACCAAGGCCAACAGTGATGAATCCCACCTCCTCTACGGACGTGCACCCCGGCCCAACGGCTGAAGTCCAGGAGAAGCTTTCTCAGCCATGTCCAGCCCCTCATAGTATCACAGGAAGAAACCAGACTGAAACTATGGACACAAAGGCTTGAGGACGACCCCCCTCCCATTGACATGGGTATCCCTCCTTCTGAATCCCTCCATGGGCCTAGTGGAAGACACTCAACTGCCTGAGAACAGGAACAGGGGGATCAAAAGCTGCCATGGCCAGATGGGCTATGGAACAGGCCAAATCACCTGTGACTGTGGAGAGGAGGACCATACAATGCAGCACTGCCTTGTCTGCCCCCTACTACCCAACCAGTGCAGCTCATAGGATCTCGCATTGGCCTATAAAAACCCAAAGGACTCTGTGAAGAAATGGGAAACTATATATAAAAAAGCTTCAAAGACACAAAAAAAAGATTGTATTTATACTTTTTCATTTGACTCATTCTTCCTTCAATGTTGGAACCGGGCCTCATCCAAAACATTTCATTGTATCACTGTCAGTGATGCTGCACATTTAACAATAATCGACTTGAACTTATGAGCTTAGTTTATTTCAAATGTAGTTTGGCTTTGTGCATTCCGTTGTGTATTCTTTTGTAATGTTTTGCTGACCTTTTCTTTCCATGACTGTTTCCCACTGGCCAATGCCTTTTTGTAGGAATAATTGTTTATAAATGGCATTGGCGCTGTAGTCGTCCATGTTTTACCATCTGCATGTGAACCACTTTTTTTTTGTCACTATTGCTTTCTTTTTTCGCTTACAAAATAAAGAACAATCAACTTTTTGTCATAACAAATTTACTTACACATTTGTACAATGTCCTTACACTTTCATGTTACAAAAAACAATCCAAATGTTTACACAACTCAGGTTTCAAAACTGTACACCCTAATAAAAACCTAAAAAAAAAAAAAAAAGAAGAAAGAAAGACAGACAGACCGCACATTCCCATGAACATGAAGTTATTTGAAATCATACAAGTCCCTTCATTTTTGAGTGATGGGGAATGAATTCTGGTCCATTAACTCGCCCACTCTCTCCTGGAGTATCTGAACCACCTCTGCGAGAATAAAGACGTGTGTGTCATCAAGATCCTGGATGATGAACTTTTTTCCTAGGGCACAGGTCTCGTCCAGGTATAGGAGAAATTGCTTCATGGCTGGGTCACTGTGGAGTGAAATATAACAAATAAAAATGTGTGTCAATTAGAAACCGAGAGGCGCAATGGAAGCCACCATTCTTACCATTCCACAAGAACTCCTTTTAGCACGTTAACCATCTTGATTGGTGTTGAGGGAATTTCTAGTCGGTTATGCGAAGCTCTGTTTGCAGTCCTCTGCAACACAAGATGCATTTATCACAGGGGATAGCCATCGTATTGACTTTTAGCATAGAAGAACCAAGATTACTAGGAGTCATGTCAATCCATCTAAATGGCAACGCATTAGCTTAGCATTAGCTGAGCTCATAATTGTAGACAACATATGATAGTGTTTGTTTTAGCCAAACGTAATAGATAATGTAATGCTTGTTTACCAAATTCAAAAACGATTGAAATGAAACTAATAACTGGTTCCGACAACATCCCTTACGTTTCATTCGATTACAATAAAAAGCTGCTTTTGTAGGCACATTGACAGTAAGGCACATTAACAGACAGAATAAATAACTTAATTTACCTCCGATTTTTAATAATCATGGACGTGTCGCTGTTAACTTCTATATAGCTCTGACATTTAGCAACGATACTAACGATGCATTCTGGGATATGTTGGTAAAGTACGAATCGCGTCGAGGGACAAAATTAAACAAAAAAAACCAACAACCCCAAAACACCAAGACCTTTGATATTTTGCGTTGTTTTGTAGTTTTATTTTTTATTTTATTTTATTTTATCTGAAAACCCTTAATGATACCACAAACAAATCAAACAAATGGCGTGTACTCACTGAAGACAATGGGTCAAGTTATATCCTGTCAATAATGTATATCAATTGCAAACCAGGGGGCTTTCTGTTTATTACTACGTATACTGAAAAATACATTAACACAAAAAAACGGCAAATCCTCAAAACAATGACAGGGAAAAGGACCAAAACGCAATCCCAAACACATTGCAAAATAAAAAAAAAGTTAAAACCAGCACTGTCACAGATCAGGTCAGATGGGAGGTCTGTCACAACGTGTACACTGATGCAGGTGATTACGAGCTTGCCAAGATATATACAGAACATTTTGTGATTATTGCATTTTGGTTGCAGCTACATTTGCGGTAAGGCTTGGAGAATTTAATTAAGTAATAAAAAGTTATCCCTTTTGGTAGGGATATTGGACAAGACTTGGAGCAAAAAAACAGCCACACATTACTATGTGTATAGTTTAAGCCATAAGTTATACAATTATATCTGTCGATTGAGAAATGTTATTACCTCTATCCCTGACAAACACACCCACACACACACAGCATGGAGGAGAAAACCGGCAAACTAACAAGAAGGACATGCTAAACTAAATGGGTTACAATGGCAGGCATATTTTTTGTGTGTTTCATTCTTTCAATTTACCTTTGTACATTTATAATGCATATTGAGCTAGGGCAATGGAGAAAACTTGATTTAGACCCTTAAACCCCAATTAGACCAAGCAACCCAGTTGTCCGTTACGCAGAAGCACTCTCCCATAGACCCAGGATAATGGTCCTCCTTTATGGATCCAGAGCAGTGGCCATCTTTGCCGACAAGATATATTAGGCCTCGCCGGCCAGAATCACGGTGCTGCTTGTGCTGTCCATCAGGGCTGGTAGTTCTGGTGAATAAAGTCCAGCACTTCGTCCTTGGACAGTTTATCAGGGTCAACCCGTGTCTGTGAATCGTGAACTATGACCCCGTCCTCCCATGCCCAGAAAAGACGCTCCATGTGGCACACGCTGAGGGCATGAAAAAAAGAGGTGATGAATAATAACACTATGAACAGTAAAGGTGACATTGTACGTGTAACCATGGTACCGTGGGGTGTGGCTGCGATGGTGCATACCGGAAGGGGGTAACAGAGTCCGGTGGCATGGAGAAAGTGGAGTCCTTGGTGGTCTTATTGTAGAAGAATTTCTTTTTATGGTTCTTGCTGTATGCCATGGTCCACGGTTCTATTTTAGGAAGAGGGCAACGGTAACGTAACAATCAAACTTGTTTATGAATGCAGGTTTAGGTGAGTAAACACACATTTGGGTTAAAAAACAAACAAACAAACAAACATGGAAAATTATTTCCAATACAAATTCTGTCGTCTAGCAAGGCACCTGGGCACGAACCACATCACCACATCACACACACACACACACACACACACACCATTGACAGTCTTGATGATGTAAAGTCCAGTCGGGAGGAAGTGTCTGTCATCTCTGCCGGTGTAGGACAGACGCGGGACTCCGCCAGAACTTTTAGTCACCTTCATCTCCAGCCTGGAGACCCAAAACATTTATACAAAAAAAATAAATGAACAAAAGAGCAGCATCATCAAGAGGAAGGCATGTCATGTCCGGCCTCCATCACAGCTGTTCGATGCAATCTCAGAGGGAGTGGCTTCATGGCTCTCCTCATGCATACCTGACAAAGATCTTCTCCATCTCCTCCAGTCTGTACACCTCCTTCACCCTTTGCGACAAGAATGTAACATACGGCAGTTGGGTGGGAAAGGCTGTTGATGCATTTATTCATGATGGCTTATAGGTGCTCAGTGACCCGTGTGTACCTGATGGGGTTCATGTCCGGCCGGCTGGGCTTGGACACGGCCTTCACAAACTTCTCCGCCATTTGGATTCTGTAGAAGACAGAGCGGCATGTATAAATACATGCTGAACTTTGAGAAATGTGTTTACATGAGTACTGTTGACCACAAGTCATATATTCCCCATAAGAAATCTAATCGTTTTTTCAACTTAGGGTAGGGGTGTGGGAGTAACCTGTCCTTTCTGTTTAAGTATATAAAGTTGATATTTTGATAATATAATAGGAAATAGGAAAGACTCGCAAGAATTTTGTTGTATATTTCTTTTTAGTTTATTTGTAACGTTTTCTTCCTCATGGACTTGTACAAAGCACACTGCACCGCCTCAGCAGGTGACTCTACAGGAAGTGTGTACACACTGCACCTTCACAGCAGGTGACTCTACAGGAAGTGTGTACACACTGCACCGTCTCAGCAGGTGACTCTACAGGAAGTGTGTACACACTGCACCTTCACAGCAGGTGACTCTACAGGAAGTGCGTACACACTGCACCTTCACAGCAGGTGACTCTACAGGAAGTGTGTACACACTGCGCCGTCTCAGCAGGTGACTCTACAGGAAGTGTACGTACCGTTGGTTGAAGTGCAGCTCTCTGACATCTGTGCCGTTGAGTATGAGCGCGTCCAGCACGTGCACTGCGTTGATTCTCCGCTGCGCTTTGCCCTGAAGAGACCAGTGAACTTTAATACGACGTGCATGACCTCACACACACACAACCAGCAGCGCAGTGACAGCCCCGTGGCCAACAGACATGTCGACATAAAATAGACACGCTACCAAGATATGACTTTTTACTGTAGGACTGCAGTGGTATTATTACAGTACTGGCTGATTTAAAGTGTAGGTGAACCCTGTTTCAGCTGGAACACTGAGAAAAAAATATTTTACTCCTGTTTTCTCTAAATGACAATCCTATTTCACTAACAACGTCAAAAAGGCATAGATTAAGATCATATAAGACATTTTACCAAGTTTAAAACAAAAACAATTTTGGCCATTTTAAGCTAGCTAACTATATGACAAACAGCATGGTCAATACAATACTTTTGTTGTTTTTTTGCCATAGGGCTTGTTTTGATAAACAGTTAATTAACCTGAGCCCAGAATATTACTTTATATTACCACACTCTAACAAAATACATAATATTTGTGAGATTCACTATTTTGAATCATGAGATTGTAGACATAAGGACTTGTCAACTACACAGTCGTGTCCCATCACTACTTCTCCCTGCCTTCTGAGACTCCTCACCTCTCCCTTGAGCTCCTGGACGATCTCCACGCTCAGCAGGCTCTCCCTGGGCAGCTCCAACTTGAAGTTCTCCAGCTTCCTCCAGCGCATGGGTATCTTGCCCTCCCAGACGTAGATCTGGGACTTCTGCAAAGGCAACAATCAGCACAATACATGTATACATTGTTTATTATATAGCGCTTCTCAAAGTACCCAGACACCTTACAAAAACATAAAATACAAGTTAAAAAAAAACATTTAAAACGTTTATGGTTAATATTCACATGACATATATGTGCACAAAATTCAATCAAGTGGTGGAACGAGAGATGGGGACCGAGACCCGAAGAGATTTAGATGTTAAAAGAAAAATGTAAAATGTGTTTTGATTCATGTTAGAATATGAGAGGAGTGACAAGCAGACTCAAGACCAGGTTGAGTCTCGGCTGCCATGTCAGACTTTGGATGAATGTCTTAAGTCTGGCGGCAGACAAGAAACCTGGGAGAACGTTTCACTTTCGTTGGCTTCATTAGCTTCAACCAATCGCGTGGCTGGAGGCGGGGAAATGTAAAGCGTGTAATTAGCACACAGATACTTGGCCAGCGGTGGAGAAAAAGTGTCTGTAATTGATTCAAATCAACTCTGTGCATATTAGGGATACAATAAATACCCAAAACATAGAGGAATACCCCGTCCAAATGTCAATGAGTACTTTTTAGGTGTTCTTTATATACACCACCATGAAAGCGCTACGCAGCTATACATTTCATAGTTTAGTTTTGCAGGACCTTCCTGTTCATGGTGGAACGCAGGGTTCTCCACCTACCCAGGCTTGCCACAAACGTTGGCAAACAAACCTCTTTTAGACAACAATAAGCAACGGTAAAGGCTTTTTTTTGGCAGATTTATTTATCTATATCCTGCTGCAAAATTTGCCCAAACGACATATCCACATAATACAAAATGTATTTATTGTTTTGTTAGTGGCTTGCTGGACGTGTACCCCTCTACATGTTTTGCACCCCAAGTGTAGACTGGCCACTGCGGAAATAAATGTCATAAAATCCCCTTCTGAAAGGAAACACATTTTCCTTTGAGAATATCTGTAACGAAAACAGGAAACAAGGGGTTACTCCACCCGGTGCAGTTTTTGGTTTCCAGCCCAGACTCTCTGGTGTCCACCCTAGGAGTATGACCTAGTGGGAGCTTCTGGGCACATTATCAGTTTTTTCAGCCTAACCCTCAACCCTTCCCACTGTCTGAAGTCTAACCTGACTGCACCCTTTGTTGGCAGAAATAGAGTTCCTGAACCGGTAACCGGCACCTGTGCTGAACGGACTGAATGGAAACCACAGAATCCGCGGTGTTTAAAAGACGCTCCCTGGCGTCACACTCACCCCCAGCGCCAGCAGGAAGATCTGCTCGCCTCCGCCCACCATGCAGCGGAAGTTCAGCACTTGGTGCACCTTCTCCAACGTGCCGGAGCTCAGGGTGGTGACCTTGGACTGGAACGACTCGTCTGAACTCTGTGGGTGGAACAGAGGCGTACCGCGGAGGGGGGCGGGGGGGAGACACACCATGAGAGATAAGTCGATATGAAACGATTGAAAATCAATTAAGATAAGTGAAAAACACATTGTGGATTTTGTGCTTCACAAGCTGACCTTGACTAGTTCATAAAACTTTGACGTGGGGTCTGAAGAGGACGGGGTGACGCGGGCCTTATCTGGGACCTGGAGTTGGAATATCATGAAGGGGAGAAGCACCGCGGTTCAGAGCTAACGGAGACAGCGGTGACACATGGGAGTTTGGCGGGGAAAAGGGGTTCTTCAAGAGTTTCCTCTTTTGTGGGAACTCACCCCCCAAAGTTTCAAACAGTCTTTCCTGATGTCAGCTTGCCTGGTCTCTGACAGAGCTCTGGGCAAGAATACACAGGGAGAGGAAACCAAGTCACATACAATCGGCTTCACTGAAACTTCATTTAGCAGGAAGGAGAAGCAGTCACTCACTGGTCCAAGACGTAGGCGTGGATCTTGGCCAGGGCCTTTATCTGGACAGCGCAATTGCTGTAGGAGGAGAGACCCATTCACACATGCGCACACTATTGGTCCGGAATCCTGACACGGTCACAATTGTGCACTCACAACAGCATCACGGACAAGGGTCCTTGCGGCTGACTGGCCGAGGGTCGTCCTACCTCTCGTTGGAGTTGACCATGTAATGGTAGAACTGTATGTCTTGCTTGATGAGGCTCAGCGGCACCACCTCCAGCACGTCCGACTCCGAGCCCTTCAGCTGGTTGAGCTTCAGGTTGATCCTGAACATGTACTCCCTGACGGGGTCCGAGCCGGGCTTCAGACCCCGACACACGATGTACCTGTGGACGGACGGGGGAGAACGGTCAACTCTGGCTCCCGCCCACGACCGGTACTTGGACCGGGGGTCGGGGACATCCGGCGGGCGTTCACACGGAGGCCCGACAGCCCACCTCTCAGAGTTTGCGGGGCGGCTGGTGACGGGCTTGAAGAGGGACAGCTTGTCGAAGGAGCGGTAGAGGAGGTAGACCAGGCCCACGCTGAAGGGGGTGAACAGGTCGAACGTCTTGCACACAAAATGACCACCTGCGGCGAAACAAAGATCTCTGAATCACTGTGGACACGCCTGGGACAGCATAGCGGCGGATCAACTGTGACCAGGGATAACACGCAAGCTTTCTGTGCCATCCTATACGAGAAGGTAGCATAAATCTTCCAGGGTGTGACGCAATCTTTTGACTTGCTAGTGGGAGCAAATCTATATTACAATGCATTTTGCCAAGTAGCATAGCACTGCTAGTTGCTTGACACACACACACACACACACACACACACAAGACAATTCATCAATTTAATTCAGTTGAATTACACCCTAAAATATTTGGAGGAATGTTTCTCACCCTACTTCTCATTTGTTTCCTAGCCACTAGAAAACTATGCTGATAACGTACCGGTCCTGACTGTGGACATGGCTGTGAGGAACTGACACAGCAGCAGCTGCTTGCTGAGGATCTCCTGGATGTTCTCCTGGCCCTCCACAGAGAAACCCTGCAGCCCACAACGACAAGGACGAGAAAGAGAAAGAGAGGTCGCAAAAGGGGCCAAAAGCACTTTTTAACAAGTGGTGAATGAGCAAAAGAAGGAATCTGATGTTAAACAAAAGAATGTTCCCGTCATTGGCCAATGCCAATTCGACATGTTCGTCAACATGAAACATCTGGACAGTGTAGCGATGTTGTGGGTTGTCACCATTTGTTTGGCTAGTGTACGAGCACCTTAACAAGGGCCCTGAACATAGAGGGGCAAACCATTCCAACCGCTCACCCCGTCGGCCATGAGGAAGTGCAGACCCCGTCTCTCTGTGCTCTCCATGACAAAGTTCCGGAAAGCGCTGATGTTCTCTGGGCGCGTGATGTCGCCGTCCCCGTCGATGCCTCCTTCCCCTGAGAAAAATAAAGCAAAAACAAATCGTTTGACATGGCACGGGAGGGAGAGAGAGAGACCCCCGTGCGCTGGTCTCTCCAGTGTAAAGCAACCGGGCTTGCGTACCGTAGTACGGCTCAAACAGTTCACTGGGCGCGGCGAAGAAGTCCTCCAGCTTGAAGTCACACGGGCCCTTCAGGGTCATGCCGAAGCCCTTGGCGTGCCAGCGGCGCTTCCACAGCACGTACTCCGAGAAGCCCCCGGGGCCGGCGCACACGTCGGCGAAGTACAGCAGCTCCCCGTCGCGCTCCCGTGTCAAGGGTCTCTGCGCATCGGGCCACAGCCATTTGCCGTTAGTTTTTAAAAGGGTGTCCCTGTGGAGGATTCTGTGGCGTCTGTGGCGTGGTGAGGTTGCAGACTGCGATCGACTGATACACACCCTCACCCCTTTTAAAACAACTCGGGAGACGCTACAGCGGCCTGTACTGGTCTGGAAGGTTCCGGTAGGTACTTCAAAAAAATGTCATTGTCCACGACAGCATTGAGTGCTCTAGTAGTGCAAGTGGTATACAATATTCAATCTGTAAAACAAGGTCATAACTTAAGAGTAGGATAGCAATCACGACTCTAGAGCCATTAGTCTGTTCTGGGCTACTGCAGACATAATGGTGCAAAAACGGCAGGCTCTGTTGAAAAGCACCCGTTCCCTATGTAGCTATAAGGGGCTTACTCTAAAGCCCAATTCACACCGGATCCGTTTTAGAAGCGTTTTCTAGTCGTCCGTCAGACGGACGTCTGCCGCTGGCGATAGAATTCCATTCAAACCAATGCACTCATTCACACCGGCAGCGTTTTAC
>JAOPUI010000085.1:11582398-11594036 GCA_027123135.1 Urophycis floridana | reverse complement strand
TTAATCCCAAATAGCTGCCCGAAAGGCGTTTCAAGATGGCGGCCGAGTGACGGGACTTGCCTTAGAAGGACTTTGCTACAAGTTATTAATAGTTCTAACTAGTTTTGTCTCTAAGTTGTCCGTCAACTAAGATTAACTATAGCCTAACTATACTTATATATAGAACTCTACACTACACACTTAGGCCGGACTTGGTTCTTATGTCAGAATCAACAAGGCAGGTGCTACTTCTGGAGTTGACTGTGCCCTGGATGGGGTTGGGGGGTTCATCAGAGAAAAATAGACATATTCCCATTATTAGCAAGCAACCTTTCTCAAAGAAAAGTAGTGAAAGATGACGTGACATCAATATGACAGATTAGAATTCAATGAATGAGCTCAACTCTTTTTCCTGTAGTTCTTATCTATTGGCAGCAGCAATAAATAAAAATGGCATCCATGTGTTCTGAAGTCCACATAGTATGAATATTTTGTTTCTACCCCATCAAATACTACGGCCTAGGAGACGGTTCAAGTGGCTTTGCTTATGAGGCCTACGTGACAAGATTCATGTAGGCTGCCATGATCATAGGCTGCCATTCAAGCGGGCATTCTAGACAATATATGGTTGATTCAGTTTCTGTTGACAAATGTAGGCTACTTATTTGCTTGCTTGCTTTGGATAAAAGCCTCGACTGAATGGTTAAAATATAAATAAACTTTATGTAAATATTATGCATTATTATGCACAAAAGTCAAGTCAAAGACTGAAGTCCAATTCAATACAAAATGTGTACATACACAGCTATCACAAGAAGATGTGCCAAGCTCGTCCAGTACACCCAATACTAAAATACATAATTCTACAGAAATGAACAGTAAAGTTTGATCATGTTGAGTTTTTCTGTGTCTGTCAAAACCCTGTCAAAAGAGTTGTCAAAACCCCGTCAAAAGACGTCAAGAGTTGACCACAGACTATCGAAGCAGTGCAGTACAGTGTACACTCTAGTGGCGACCTGGTGTCATTACAACTAAAATCAGTAAGAGTGTCGAAATAAGCGCAACTCTCAAAGGTAGTTCAGTCGTGCGGGCGCTCCTAGCGTTAAAGGCAGTGGTCATCCCGAGGAGCTATACAAAAATAAAAAGCCTTAGGTGGACGATTTAATAGAAATGCTTTCTCTCCCCAATGATCAATTGTCTCACTATGATGGCTCTTTGAAAAGGTTCTATCGGGTACATAAGAATGCATCATTCTTTGTTGGTGATACATTGTTTTGCCACGTCTCGCATGGGACACACTGGCAGTTTAAAACCCAACAATGTCACCACCTAATGACAAACGATTTAACGACTAATTACTAAACAATGACCAAACCACTATTACCACAATTAACATTGGTTGGGTCATGGAATCCAAGGACATAAGTCGCCAAAACAACTTTGCACAAATTAACAAAGAAGTGATTTTTTCATTTTCATTTCATAATTTTCATTTTTTTGCAGAATCTGTTAGTTGAGATCACAGAGAAGCCTCTCTGTGTTTCAGATAACAGTATTGGTTTCTTTTGAAGTGTACATTTTGTGTTTGAAATCAGGTGTGTACATAGAGAGAGGTGACAACTGCAAATCTTTAGGAGGCTTTTTCTCAGTTTTTAGCTTTTGTGATGTGCCTTTTGTACTTTTCAAATGGCCACAACTCCTCCAAATATTATCAGATTTCCATATGTTACACATCATTGGAAAGCTTAGAAACTACACTTTGTGAAACTTGTGTCCCTAGTTTCCATGACCTGACCCGGCCTTTTGGAGGTATAGCAGTACTGTACTGCTTTACCTCCAAAAGGCGGTCATTGCGGCGTGACATCACAACGGTCCAGCCGTGTTCCCACTGACCCTACGGCCCGTGCTGAGAATGCAGTGTTACCTTCCAGAAGAGGATGCTACAATGGCGGCAGAAGTGCAGGGTGTCTCCATAGTGCTCCCTCTGGGGGTTGTGCTTCTGTAGGGTGAAGTAAAGCCTCTTCCAGTCCACGCTGCCGCTCTCAGTCAGCACCATGTTCATGGAGAACTGTGGACATGCACAGACAGGCCAGAGAGAGGGCCAGAAAGTCAAGAAGTCACACGACTATGCCCTCTAGTGTCCTGTTTAAGTATTAATTTCCAGTCTTCTTTTAATATGAGCAACATATTTTGTTGTTGTTTAGCATGGCAAGTCACCTGTCAATAAATCATCTTTGATTATGTTTGTCTTGTTTTTGAAATAATGTGAAGTAGATTTTTTAATTAATCTTCATTTTATGATGTTTAACTATGAGTTATGGCAGACAGGCTTCAAGAAATTGTGTTCTTTGTAGAACGGACTTCCTGACATCATCTTCATCAGCTTCACCCTGACATTTTCATTCAGCAAACGCTTTGGTCCAAAGCGACTTACAATAAGTACATTTGGCAGAAGAAGGTGAAATACTTCATTGCTGTTAATACAGTAAGCAAGTCACCAGCACAAGTTTCCAATTGCTAGGTTAACCATTGCTAGTATACAACATCTCACCTGTCTCTCTGAGAAGTGAAAGAGACAAAGCTTCTTCCACAGATTCCTGTTCTCACTGAGCATGTGCAGCGTTGGCATGGCCTGTCCCAGGTTGATGATGTCAGAGGCATCGGAGAACTTGTAGAGGATGGTGTTCTGTGTGTCGAGTGGCAGGTCGCAGAACTTCTTGCCGTCGGACATTTGCTGCGTGGACGAGGATCACACACACAACACAAGAATGGGGGTGAGCCGTCGGTACGATCATACAGTCAGTTAGTTCACAACATAGCAAAGCAGCCCCTTCCCACCGTGGGTGACATTCTCCACATTCACCTTCTACATGGATGTTTGTGACTCTCGAACGCCTGAACACAGATGCACAGATTTTGGACCTAAAAGCCCCGGTCATTAAATAGGACGGAGACTGGAAGAGAAAGACACTATGTGGCATCCCAAAATAACCAAAACAAAAAGCAACGTTCGCTACATCTAGTTCCTTCTCACACATGCACAGACCCACGCACACTAGAGGATGGAGAGCAGACCTGAGCCCGACGGGTCCCGACGGGCCGGGTCGGGTTCGGACAAATATTTAGAATTCATGTTCGGGTTCGGGTCGGGGCTCGGTCCCATCTGCGCGATTTGAAATGTTCAATTTACCCGCGCGTTAACCCGCGCATGTTGGGCTCATCTGTTTGTTGACATTTCCAAATGCCTTGCAGTTGCTCGATAAAGGCGGGCTATCATAAACACAGACATAAATGTGTCATTAGTATGACAAAAATAGACTTTAACGGTGTCGGGTTCGGACATAAAAAAGCTTGATGCCTGTCGTTGCCGGTTACTGTTCTGTCGGACGTGGGCCGGGCTCGGACAGAGAATTCCGGCCCGATCGGCACTCTAATACACACATGACCACTCCCACCCCCACACACACGCAGCAGAGCCCTGGTTCCTGAGTGCAGTGTTTCCAAACCCTTGGGTTGCACACTTGCCTACGGGGTTGTGAGAGATGACCGCTGACTGATAAGCTATATAACTGTACCCACGAGTAAACGACGACTAACCATTTTGTGTGGCTTTAATGGCTTTAACCAACTGTGCGGGGTTGGAGCCAGTTTGCAAGTCACGGGTCACCAGGACTCCCTGATCCACAAAGACTCATCACAAAGTTAGTGCACAACCTTTTTTTGAGACCTTTGCCTCAGCACGTGCGCTACCTCAGGGATGTGCAGGTTGTTGAGCTGTCGTTGCCAGTTGTGGATGGTGTCCAGTCTGAAGAGCCACACATTAATGCTGCCCACCAGCACGCACTTCCCCACCCCCTTGGTGAGGGCATGCACGGTGGAGCTCAGGTCCTGCAGCAGGTCCTTGATCAGCCGCGGGTTGTAGTGCTCTTCCAGGACTGGTCAAAACCACACAGGACAAAAAAGGCAAAGCGAGACTAAGTAACCAAACGCCCACCGTCTTTACATCCAACCCTATTGGCAGCGTCGCTACAAGCACAGGGCACGCCATCACTGTTTTGGACGGGGTTCAAACAAGTGCCACCTGCTATAGTGCGCAGGTATGAGAGCTCTGCAAGCGCACCGTATAATTCAACAGTCTGAAAGGTCTGAAATCTTTCAACACTAGTGTGCGCTGGCCACTGAGGCTAGAACAATAGGGGGAAGAGAAGCCTGGGAAGCATTTACAGAAGAAAGAAAAAACAATGTCAGCTTAAACGCTGACGAAAACACTGAGACGGCTTTCAAACGGTGCATGGCAACTGTCACGTGAGATTGTTTTCCCATTGCAAGCCTTAGAAACCTTAGAAACTGTGAATGGGTCCGAGCTTATGTTTTTGGTTTGTGAGCCTGCTTTTGGTTCTTAGTACTTCCAGAACATACATGTCAGTACTCAGTCACTCAGTCAGCCAGTCACTCACTCACTTACCCTTGCGTACTATCTTATCCAGTATGTTGAAGTAGTTTTTCTGTGCAACGCCACTCAGAGAGGTCAGCTGGGACTTTGCGATGAGCTGGAAGAGCTGTAGTTTCAGAATGCCACATCACTCAATCCCCAGAGAAACGGTTGGACAGATGTATGTACAGTATCTTTGTGTAACGCCACAGCTGTAAAAAATAACTCCGCTGGGCTTGTTCACCAGAATACATCATGGATGGTTTTTTTTTTTGTTGGCCATACTGTGCTATATTGAGAGGACTGAAGAGAGCTGCAGTACTGTAAAGTCCTAAATCAACCTGAATAAACGTTAACCTAGGCTCATGAATAATTCATGGGAGCCATGAAGTATTCATGAGCAGCCCAGAATGGACAAATGGCTCTTGAGAGAACATGTTTGTGATGGAATTAAAAGAACGGGCAAAGAGTTCTAAGAAGTAAGGCGGTGTGTTATCGCCACGGCTACGACCCCTTTGTGATACTTTTTCGTGCCGTCGTTGTGTAGGAGCGTTACAGTGAACAATGTTGTACGGGAGATGCATCTCACACCGTGGTGTCATACAGTAAGTGTCTGAGAAGCTTAACATTCTTTGGCACGTGCCTCATGTGAAGACGAGCCTGCTCCATCCCGCACCTAAATATCCAATTTATTTAGAGGATTCTCACACTTTCAATCCAAGTGTAAAACAGCGTAGCAAAGGGCAGTAGATGAGGGGGATTGTGATCAGTTGTTTTGGTGCTGTTTTGGAGTTGTTTTGGAGATGTGTGTTTTTAGGTTGTTTCCCTGTTCAGTAACTAAAAGAAGGCCACCACTCTTTCTGAGAAAGCTAGTGTCCAGAAACAAAACTGCTGGGACACAACTGCACATCGTTATGTGTAACAGATGTACTGTACATATAACAGACCGCAATAAGTAGAGGTCTACAAATGCAGTTTACTACTATGGGTGTGATAAGTGCGTTGAGAAATGTAAATAGGCGGTTCTGCCATGTCCTTCAACATGCAGTGTCCATGTTGAATATGACAAAGATGACACCAGAGACACCACACACCAGAGTGTGATTGGTTAACCTGATATTATTAGCAGGCTAAAGCCACCAAAAATCAACCTTAGTGCAATTAAAATTAATTTTAGTAACACGGAAATCATAATGTATGTCCTCAGTTCCGTTCATGATATACAATTTCTATCTGATTTCTAACAATTGTATTGACGTGGGAAAAAACACACAATGAACAATCGCATTAAATGTCAAATTACCTTTTTTGTTACTTAGCCAGGTCCTATAGTGTGCACTTACAGACTAAATAAATAAATACAATAAATCTCATGAATCATCATAAATCTCAGCTCATAAAACAAGGAACCTCATCACTGGACACTTTGATACTCAATGCAGTCACAGACGATGACATCATTTGGAAGTACCTACCTTGCACAATACAGACCAGTACACACTATCATAGTCATTGGATAATGAGGTGTGTGTGTGCGTGTGTGGGAGGGGATTCAGTTGGTGGTGGGGAACGTGTAACCTCACTGCTAGTTGCTAGTACATCCTAAATAATAACTAACATTCCAATGCTCCTGTGCTTCTGAAATGGTGGCGGGTGAGTTTCAAGTTTCAAGTTTTTTGTCACATGCCAGACAACAATGCACGTCATTATCAGCAGTGAAATTCTTGTTACTTGGGTGTGCTCAACTTTGCTATGCAAGATAAAATAAAATGAAAAAAAGAAACAATATAAACAGAAAATAAGAATAAAATTAAACTATGCAGAATAAAAATAAACTATGCAAACAACAAAAAATAACTAAATAAATAAATGGAGTAGTTGGAATGAAATGAAATGAAAGTAAGGTCCAGAGACATAGCAGCTAGTTTACTGTAAAGAGCAGCTAGTTTACGTCATTACGTCGTTACCATGTACAAGCCCGCTGTCTGGAGGCTCCAGGGAACACCAAGGGCATGCCGATCACAGATGGATCACAGGCGGATTCACCCGTGTCAATGCTTACTTTAGCGACATAGTTGAATCTCCTCAGGTCCTGGATGGCACTGGAGAAGTCCAGGCGGTTGAAGGCCTCGCCAAGCGTGCAGTACCCATGTCGCTGTGGAGAACACATGCACATGCATGAACATACACACACACAAATGCATTAACTCACTCACGCACGGCAGCCATGACAGACCAAACAGGTCACAGCTACAACTCATTGTAGATGCGTGTTGATTTCAACGGATGTAATTTAACTCATTTTTATTTTGACTACTGAACACACAAATGCATGCGTTGAATAGCGCACAGCATACAATAGCAAACACCATTTTGATAACAGTTAGACAAGCTTCTCTTCTTGATTTTTGCAGCCAGTAATTACAAACCTTCTATACATAATCAACAACAATGAACAAAGTCAGACCACACAAGTCGAATGTTGATCTTCCTATGTTCAATTAACTAATACACTGTAGTATAATAATTATTTATATCACCACATTTTCTCTCACTTTAGTTCTTAGAAAGTAGCATATGGATCAAAGAGAGAAAAAAACTTAAAATAATGTTTAGCATACAGTTGTTTACTATATTGAACACCAATGTATTTAACTTACTATGTATTTAACTAATTTAATTTAATGCTTTATACAACTGTGTGTTGGAGTCAAATTGAGTAGAATGCACCGTTTCAGTTGTTGGAAAGTTAAGGCGAAATGGCGGAATGCTGACATATAACGGTTACGAATTTTCAAATGTCCATTTGAATCAATATGGTCACAATGAGGCGTAGTTGAGACTCATTTGACCTGTCATAAGCACGCAGGCACAAACACACACACGCACACCCACCCACACACCCACACTCACAAACGCACACACGCACACACACGCACACCCACACACACACACACACACACACACACACACACACACACACTCAGACCATGACATGTGCAGTGGATCTCGTCCAAAGCACATGAACATGTTCAGTCTCAAGCTTTGACACTCACCTCTTTTGTGCTCTCCTTCTGCACGTAGATCCACTTATCACTGAAGTCAACTGGACACAGAAGAGAAAGTCATGCTGGAGACAAGATTCACTCTCACAGTCTGACAACAGGATAGTTACAAATCTTCCCTTCATGCCAATATGATCCTACACTCTGAAAGATAGAAATGTAGATATATATATTTCACAGTACAGCCTATGCATACTATAATTTTAGAATAAAGTATTTTGTTAAAAAGATTAATACAGTTCTTTGGTAAAGTTCCCCTGAACATTTTACTCAAGTATGCAACATGCAAAATATGCAATCTACATGTGTTTATAGTTTATGTCAGCGTTGATGATCCAGTATCCAGTATATTACAGTTTAGCAAGCCACTAGCACTTACCACACTAACATGAAGACACTAAGTTCAAAGGAACACTTCTGGATTTTTAATTTTTGTTTTCCACTCATTTTGTAATTGGAGTATACAGACCTAAAAAGGTAATGGGGCATTCAGCAGATGCTTTTGTCCAAAGCGACTTATAATCAGTACATTTGTGGGGTTCGACATGTGGACAGTTGGCGGAGGAGGGGGATCAAGGGGATCGAACCGCCGACCCTATGGTTAGTGGACGACCCGCTCTACCCACTGAGCTACTCCCGCAGCATTTGAACCTAACAAGCTTCAATGTAATCTTTTAAGGTGATAGCGCCCCCTCAATATACGCCCTTTAATAGTGCTTCTTTCCACCACTGACAGGCTTAGATTATATCAAAACATTATGAAAAGGATCCCTACTGATAAACACAACTTTTTTCTTTAAAAACTGGGTGGCACAGCTCAGTGGGTAGAGCGGGTCGTCTACTATCTGGAGGGTTGCCGGTTCCATCCCCAACCTCCAACCGTGCACACGTCGAACCCCACAAGTGTACTTTTGTAAGTCGCATTGGACAAAAGTGTCTGCTGAAGGCCCTTCTACTTCTTCTTCTTTAACTTTTGCTTGATACTGGTCTGTTTGTTATTGTGTCCAACCAAGTCTTGCTTTGAAATCTAAATTGTTGTTACAGGACATGTCGCATTTGTCATCACAATGTCATGACAACATTCCATTCTCATGTCCAATAAAACATCAGCACTTTTAGAGGACATAAATTGAAAGGGCCACAAGGATTACATTGTAGCCAGTTTTTCGCAGATCACGGCTGGAGCATACTTGCTCAATACTGGACCGATTTCAAAAATAGTTGTACTCATAGTCTCTTAGACCCAATATCATCAGGAAACAGGCTGTCCAGGAGTCCAGGCTGAAAAATCCCCACATCTTCCCTTTAACGTTTGAAATATTTCCTTCGGAATGCAGTGGAGTAAAAAACCACACAGTAAACTACGGGTTTCCACCCCAACTCCGGTTTTAAACAATTTGCAACACATTGTTGTCCAAACGACTCAAACCAGATGTATTTACACATGCACTGCCGTGATCATTCTGCAGACCACTCACATTGGGATTTGGTGTTGTGGTTGCAGATGTCCTTTATCCTCTTTTGGTTGGCTGGCTCAGTCACCTCTCCCACAAACAGGTTGTCCTCGTTCACATCACAGAGTCTATTGCCACACGACAGGGAGACACAATTGTTTGTTGCAATGAATGTGTCTTTGAGTAAGGGAAGTACCACAATCATAAAACACCAGTGACCAGGTTTCAAAGCAGGCCATTAAGTGGTAGGCATTTATTTAGAGTTCAATGTTCAGAATTTCTCATGAAAAGTGTGTGTGAAGTGTCAAGTTACTTCTTCAAACAGCAAACATCTCGTATGTTAACATCTACATTTGTTTTTCACACTACATTTGTTTTGTTTTTTACACCCAACTGTGACTGGTTCTTATTGCATATACACATGGAAATAATACATCCATGGAGCAATCATATCTATATTATATCGGTTATGTGTTCAGAGATCACTTTTTTGTACTGTTTTCTAGATACTTGGCAAGTGGTTTTGGTTGTTCGTCTTGAAGCACTTATGGATCAAAAACACTCCATGCTTCGGCTGAAAGGAGCTATATGTAACAAAGGTACTGTACTAAGTCATCGAATGACCATGACATGTCACCAGAGATTATGGAAAACTGCAGGAAATACTGGCTTCTCTGAGAGGAATGCTGCTGCCAGTATGATCTCCCCCTCTTTCACAAAAGCTCCACGACAAGAGGCTAAAGGGGCTAACAGAGGCTAAAACATGGGTAGATGTGGTTGCCTTTGGATGATGGCGATAACTCAGAGCCCAGAAGAAATTCAAGTCAGATGCCACAAAAGCTGGCTCATAATTAGCAAACAATAAATACATTGAAAACGTGTACATTACTTACAGTGGGGGACTCGTCGCGCTTATCATTGTCAATATAGAATAACTGCGCTGGTCTTGTTTTGTGCTTGTGTTCGTTCAGTGTCCTCAATCTGCCAACAACTCTCCAATAGTCTGAATTTGGACTGCAGTACACACCGTAAACCAAACAGGGTTATGGTTTGTTACAAATGGCAAATTGAGATGGATAGAAGAATTCCGTACACATAGGTGACCTGGATGCTACCAGTCTGCCAATGATCTTCTATAATCCAGAGGGGAGCTTGGCATCAGTGTGGGCTGTATCAGGAGCTCCTACTGTATTCAGAGGTATTCACTAATGAGTGTCGACTGAGAGGAGGAGGAGGGCTGGTCATTTGGCCTGAGTGCAACATTACTCCCATGTCTCCATTTCAGCCCCTGACTGATCACAACGTAAAATCAACTCACAAACAACCTCCCACTGACCTTGGCCTTCTTGCACCAACACAATGGACATGAATGCCTATCTATTACACGTGCAACGCATATATATCATTGCTTATCATCAATAGTAACCAACAGCTATTTCAAGGTATGTGCAAGTGTTGTGGTTGGAAAACAAACGGATAAGCTGCACCTATCTTAAATGTAATAAACATCTATACCCCTCGCTCACTGAAACACTTGATGATCAAAGCGGTGAACGGGTGGTCAGGTTGAACCAGCCAGGCAGGCTTTGCGTGTCAGACTGGGCCCTGTGCAGTAGCATGGATGGGATGAATGAGAACTACTGTGATCCCTGTGTCTTTATCCATTTATCCAATCTCACACTGACATGCTCGCCTACATGTGTGTGCACAAAGACACAGACACACAAACGAAAAGATGCAAAGTCACAACAGAGAGATAAAGGGAGAGAGAGAAAATAGAGAGCAGGAAAAAATGGAAGAGTGAGGAAGACAGAATCACAATACAATGACCAACTCAAATAGAGAATGTGTCATTGAAATGTTCAGGTTAGAAATGCAATAGCCACATTTCATATGCGTTTATCCTTAAGAGCCTCTCTCTCTCTCTCTCTCCCTCTCCCTCTCCCTCTCTCTCTCTAACTGGGGGAGCTGTTTGGACAGCAGCCCAATCATGATGTCACACACTGTCCTTACACACCGTTGCCATTGTCTGTCTCCTTATGTAGGAGATTGAGTCGTGATGACGGGCTAATGTGGCATGATGAAGAACAGTTGGTTGACTGATAGACTATAGCCTCCCTTCTGGGCTGGATAAGCCATCCGGGGCTGGTACAGAGGTTCTCCCTTTCCACTATGAGCTGTAAAAGTCATCACAATGCAACAACTCAAAAGATCTAACACACTGTGAGTTGTTTTACTTATTCTTGTGAGCTGCCATTAGAAAGCTATATTGGACAATCTCTTTCCTGTTGATTGAAATGCATGGCACGTCTTGCTCTAAGGGAGGTGATGGTTTATAAGTTATTAATGAAATATAAAGAGGCCATAATAGGCTAGAACAACACGGCACCTAATACACATGTAATCAAAACAAACAAATTGTCTTTATATATGTATGCTTTCACTTATGCATTATATATAACAATATTGATGCATTTACTATTTGTTAGACTTACAGTTGTCTTTACTTTGCTCCTCTGACATGTGACGCAGATATTTTAAACTCATTCATCATCATTTTCTGTACCGCTTATCCTCTAGAAGGGTCGTGGGGGGGCTGGAGCCAATTCCAGCTACAACGGGCGAGAGGCAGGGTACACCCTGGACAGGTCGCCAGCCAATCACAGGGCTAACATATAGAGACGAACAACCATTCACACTTACATACA